>CM040920.1:3052500-3165000 GCA_023029165.1 Gobiocypris rarus | reverse complement strand
GAAGACCTTTGAGTTCCTGTGTGTGTGTTTATGATTGTCGATAGATTATCGAATGAAACGGTAAAATGCTCATGAAGTGACTGGAGATGCATTCATGTCCTCATATTGAGGTGGAAGAGGCTGAAAAACACCATGCGTTTCAGTGTGTGTGTGTGTGTGTGTGTGTCAGAGATGCTCACAAGTCTCTGAGCTAGAGTCCAAGTCAAGTCTCAAGTCTCTGGGCTCGAGTCCAAGTCAAGTCTCAAGTCTCAGGGGTCAAATCCAAGTCAAGTCTCAAGTCTCTGGGCTCGAGTCCAAGTCAACTCTCAAGTCTCCGGGCTCGAGTCCAAGTCAAGTCTCAAGTCTCTGGGTTCGAGTCCAAGTCAAGTCTCAAGTCTCTGGGCTTGAATCCAAGTCAAGTCTCAAGTCTCTGGGCCCGAGTCCAAGTCAAGTCTCAAGTCTCTGAGCTAGAGTCCAAGTCAAGTCTCAAGTCTCTGGGCTCGAGTCCAAGTCAAGTCTCAAGTCTCAGGGCTCAAATCCAAGTCAAGTCTCAAGTCTCTGGGCTCGAGTCCAAGTCAAGTCTCAAGTCTCCGGGCTCGAGTCCAAGTCAAGTCTCAAGTCTCTGGGTTCGAGTCCAAGTCAAGTCTCAACTCTCTGGGTTCGAGTCCAAGTCAAGTCTCAAGTCTCTGGGCTTGAATCCAAGTCAAGTCTCAAGTCTCTGGGCCCGAGTCCAAGTCAAGTCTCAAGTCTCTGGGCTCGAGTCCAAGTCAAGTCTCAAGTCTCTGGGCTCGAGTCCAAGTCAAGTCTCAAGTCTCTGGGCTTGAATCCAAGTCAAGTCTCAAGTCTCTGGGCCCGAGTCCAAGTCAAGTATCAAGTCTCTGGGCTCGAGTCCAAGTCAAGTCTCTGAGCTAGAGTCCAAGTCAAGTCTCAAGTCTCTGGGCTCGAGTCCAAGTCAAGTCTCAAGTCTCTGGGCTCGAGTCCAAGTCAAGTCTCAAGTCTCTGAGCTAGAGTCCAAGTCAAGTCTCAAGTCTCTGGGCTCGAGTCCAAGTCAAGTCTCAAGTCTCTGAGCTAGAGTCCAAGTCAAGTCTCAAGTCTCTGGGTTCGAGTCCAAGTCAAGTCTCAAGTCTCTGGGCTCAAGTCCAAGTCAAGTCTCAACTCTCTTTATTATAATAAGTCTCTGGTTATAATAAGTGTTGCATTACGTATGGCGACCCATCCAGGCTGTGTAGAACACTGCAAAGCTATATAAAAGGAATTCAAAGCATGTGATATGTTATTTTGACACCTTTCTCTATTAACATACCGTATCAGCTTTGATTTTGTTATATAACTGTAACAGACTATTGCAACATGACAAAAACACCAAGAATGGTTTACTTTTATGATAACATCTGTACTTTGCCTTGTAGGGTTAGGGTTCTTTTATTTCCCCACTTTTTGAAAACGGTCTGTAGGACAACAAGGGTTAACATTAAACAAACGCTCATTTATATTTAGAAAACAGTCAGAGTTAACCTCCGTAATGTTAGGTAGTAGCTAAAGCAAGAAGCAAGCTAACGGTAGATGGTCAATGCGCTAAATATGTTTACTGACCTGTCAGGGTGCGTTTTCATAATCAGTTGCCTGATTAAATTAGATGTGGTTGAGCCAGAATCTTTTATCTTGAGACCGCATATTTTATATATACCCAAAATATATATAGCAAAATATATATATTTATAAATAGCCATGCGCAGTAGATACGTAGTACGTCACGTGTTACGCGTGGCAGGTTATAGGTACCAGAGGGGAATCAGCGAGCTCATCAGACGTTTCCTAAAAATAAACATTGTTCACGAGTCCCGCAGCTCGAGTCCAAGTCGAGTCTGAAGTCTTTGGAGGACGAGTCTCAAGTCGAGTCTGAAGTCACTGTGTGTGCGATTTAAGTCTGAGTCTCAAACTCGAGTCCCCATCTCTGGTGTGTGTGCGTGTGCGGTAAATTAGGCCGCGCGTCTGCACCATTTATTCACACAGGATTCATATTTAAAGTCTTTTTGTGGCTTAATATTCACAGACACTAGTATATATCGCTATTTGATTTAAGTGTACTGACCTACGTTTGATTAATCAGAACTTGACAATGAAAAATTGTGTTAAAAACCGCTATGCAGTAGATTCAGTTGTGACTGGATTCCGTTTGCATCGTGAAAATGAATCCTTACGAAAGCCTACAGAAGTTATTTAGTCAAGAGTAGTGAGGGAATTAAATTTTTTTTTGTTCTTTTGTTGTTTGATTTACATTAAAATGCAGACAGCAGCAAAGCAGGAATATTTCATTATAATCTGTGATTATGCATCAGACATACAGCTCAGTGCTAGCCTGGTTAAAGCCCAGTAGTAACTGAGTTATGGTCTGGCAAAGCTTCATAGACAAATCATTTCCAAAGGCGTCCACGGATAGATCTAAAACCAATCAGATCGATGAAGGAGATGACGTATGCAAAGCTGGTATATCAGACTTTTGCCGAATCCAGTCGGTAAGACAGCGATAACATCTTTTTTAGATATGAAGGCTTTGAGTGTTGTTCTTTGCTCGGGTTTTAACGAAAAGGAAAAGTTTAAATCACTTAAAACAGATGCAATAGATTTGAACGAGTGATGTTCCACAGCGGAGTCCATCTTTGTAATGTACCAAATCTACTTTACCGTCACTGCAGTGTCGTCATCGTGTAAAGCCCGCCCCAACGCTTCTGATTGGTGCCGCAATTTCAACGGATTAGAAATGGGTTTGAATGAGCTCTTTGTATAGAGTAGTGAGCTCTTTGCCAGACTACTTGCAGAGCAAATCTAAATTTGCCGGAAGTTGCCTGGGTTTTCCCAGGCTAGCTCAGTGCCTTCACGCAGTTCATTATTAAACCATGGGTTTGTTATACCAGCCTTTTTCATGCTATGGAAATTGATCAAAAATCGATACATCAGTGCATCCCTAGTTATTACTATAGTAAGTACATGTAACAAGGACACTAAAAGTGTAACAGAATATTTGGTGAGTACATTATTTTAAGACACACCAGGTTTGTAGGGTAAAAATAACTTATAGATATCACCATGCATCCCCAGCTAATAGATCACATCTTTACATTTTGTATTACAAGTTTTTGCTATGCAAATGAGGCAGTATCTAATTAACAATAAACTAATGTGCATGCAATTCCAGAACAGAAAATACTATATTTAAAAAAATGACCATGTTTTATATAAATCAGGTAAATAATAAATTAACAAACTAGCGCTGTCAAATCGATTCATCGTATTCAACATAATCGTCTGTGTTTACATAATATACATGTGTAAATGTAATATATAAATATAATAATCTATATATACACACAGATATATTATGTAAACACATGCGATTATGTTGGATGCGATGACTCGATGTGACACCCCTAGAACAAACCCCGCAGATTATAGATAAAGCAATAAAACTGTAAAGGGGTGTGTGTGTGTGTGTGTGTGTGTGTGTGTGTGTGTGTGTGTGTGTGTGTGTGTGAACCTGCTCAGGTGGAGATTTCTGACTCAACAACTCATTTTGACAAAACAGACTTTAAAGATATGTATTGAAATGGAAATCTAAATGCAAATGGCCTCTTAATAGTCTATTTTGACTCAAAACTGACCAGACCTGTGCATTTGCATGTAGTGTTTTGCTATATAAAAACTAAATCAGAATAAATGAAGTCACCTTCTTTCATTGTCATCCAGGTGTGAGAAGAGCACATTCTTCTCGATGGCTTTGGCCAGAGCAGCCATGGTTTTGTAGTCTTTAGGGATGACCTTCACAGAGACAGATCACATGACTGATTCACCTATTGAGTCGTGACATCAGACATCATCGTGTCATTCTGAGAAATACAGACCTTCCTGACGTAGGAGGCGGCATCCTCCTCGGTGTAGACCTCGGCGCTGATGGCCCCTCTCCGCCTGCGACCCTTCACCACGGGGTTCATGGGAGGAGACGCCTCATCTTCACGAGAGTCCGAGCGAGAGCTGGCTTTCTGCTGGTTCAGGAGCTGCTTCGCTTCCTCCTGTGCATGAAGGACATGCATGCATAATTTTTATAAAAAAAGATCATTTGAAGTAAAGGATTTTGGTTGGATTTGAGGACACAATGAAGCAGAAGAATACTCAGATCTGTTCTTCTGTATTGTGACGTATATCCGAATGAAATACATGTAGGGCGGGACTTGATTCCATCCATCAGTTGTTGGATTTTGGTATGTGGGGGTTGCACTCAAAGCTTGCAGTTAATGTAAGAAAGGGGCAGGGTTTAAGCAAACTAAAGCCGTGTTTTCAGGGAGTTTGGGGTGGTACTCGGTGTGTTTCGACCGCAGGAACCGGAGTCTAAAGGAAGTTCCAGGTAAAAACTTCCCCTTCTAAACAGCCCTGCTCACAAGGTCTTTTTTTTTTTAAAGTTCAGGAACTTTCAGGGGTGGGACTTGGGCGCTGGACAGGCTGATTGGTTGAGCTCACGCAGCATTTTATTTCATCCTAAAAGTCTGTTGCGGCACGTGCATTAAGAGTCGTTTGCTATTCGAATCAACAATGGAGTTTAAAAAATACGACCGATGGACGGACGACGAGGTTCAGGCTTTATTAAGTGTATTTGTGGAAGACGAAATCCAGTGGGCTCTGGAAAGTCACGTCACCGGACTGGTCTTCACGGTACTTTAGACTGCGACGGAAACACAGACAGCAGGTCTGGGGGGAAAAGAGTTCCTGGGACAAATTGTCGGAAACGGGGCTTAAATGATTGAAGAAGTCCATCGTACGTCATCAGAGACATTTGATGTTTCCAGTTAAGACATTATGACTGAAAATTAAGAGATGCATGGAAGAATCGTTCACAATAACATATATAACATGCATTTAGAAAATAAACAGGGTACTTTTTTTTTTTTTATAGATTAAAATTTTACATGACCAAAAAAATCCAAATGATTGTTTATATATAATATATGTTTATAATATATAATGTTTTTTTGGTCAGATTTATTATCGATAGCTAAAACTGTTTTTGTTAATATAAAGAAAGCTGAAATAAAACCAAAAAATAAATATCAGATATAAATAAAACTAGATATCATTTGTTTCAGTTAGTT
This sequence comes from Gobiocypris rarus, assembly GCA_023029165.1. Classification (NCBI taxonomy): domain Eukaryota; kingdom Metazoa; phylum Chordata; class Actinopteri; order Cypriniformes; family Gobionidae; genus Gobiocypris; species Gobiocypris rarus. The sequence goes on along the minus strand of CM040920.1, from coordinate 3,159,880 downwards.
TCCAATGCAATAGGGTTGGGCGATGTCCCCTAAATATGGGATGGACAATGATATCGTCACCGGGGGAGTGGGGTGTATTTTACTATATCTCTCTACATAAATACTATTTTCTACTTAAAAACTATAATTTTGTTATTTTACTAACCCAAATAATTACTCATTGAAGAAACATTGAAATTTAAACATGGTCTATGGGGAAAGATATTAGACTTCTTCACACCTTTTGCAATCCATTACGGAGCTATTCAATTTTGATTATGCATTTTGTTTTTTAAACGTTCATTCCTGTAGTTCTTTACAATATTACAATTACATAATTTATTTTGTAGCATATGCTATGCTTTATTTTTTAAATAAACAATCTTTTGACAAAAACTTTTTTTTTTTACATAATATGCATATTTGTACACATTTAATAACACAAGCCCAAATTGCTGACAAAATAATTCCAGTTATTATATTTGTTGAAGGTGGATGTCCTATATATTGCAATCTACATGAGCGACTGATAGTTTTAATGAATACATCCCAACTTTCATTATGCAAGGTGATGTCAGCAAAGCTTCCGGATCTCTGTGATTTTGATACGTCAGATGTCCAAACCTTTTCCAGCTTTTCGAAGTGTTCTCTGAGGAAGGCCATGGGTCTGTCGGGCCGTGAGGTGCACAGATGCACGATGCAGTCCTTCAGCAGCTGCTGGATGTTGTGTTTCTGCACGTATATCTCACATTCCCTCAGACTCTTCTCCTCCTCGCTGCTCGCGCTGCCTGACGCCATGCTGGACGCTAGATCTGACCTCTGACCTGCAGCCACATTCAAAAAGATACCACTCAAACCAGTGACTCACGGGAAACTCAGATCGCATGAAATATTATAAATTGATCTATGAATGATCCGTGATAACAAATACAGAAGGTCTGAAATGTATTTTTTTCTTTCAAATGAATAATTACATGAAACATCCCATACAATTAAAATATTCCTATTCTGGATTATTCATATGATGTTGGATGTTCTTTGTTATGATGGAAACAATCTGTGCATGTTGCAGAATTAATAACAATATCATTAACGTCTGCACATGATGAAAATACATTCTGTCCAAAGGAGGACAGGAATAGGATTACAGCATCATTTATGAGATTGATGTCAGAAATAATCTGGAGATTATCTTTGTTTCAACACACCTGGACAGTTTGATCCACCGCATGAACTATATGAATATGATTCATAACATTTACAGAAAAAAACTACTTTATCATGTTGCAGGTTGCATATTATTATTATTATATTGACATAAAATCACATTCCACTTCAACAACATCAATCAGAATACCAGTAAATTTAGGATGAAGGTTAAATAATATAATAGTTATAAAATATTACTATTAAAATAACATTATTTAATAATAAATATAACTGTAATAGTAATATTTCTTATTTTGTTCAATTTACATATAATAATATAATGTAACACACATGCAATGCCAGTTTAATAACATCAAAACGCAACTCAAAACAACAGAACAGACACGCCGTTCTCTAAAATGTACTCAAAACCTCAACTAGAAGAAGGTTAAATCTTAAAACATATCAACTTTAAAACAAATAAAACATAACAGGGTCTTGAATGTCGTGTTAAATGCTATTTGAGAACAACATTAGCTACAAATATCTAACAGAAGGCCGCTGAGTGGTCGCCATCTTTATCTGGATCATAAACAAATGACATTTACAGCCTTTACCGATCCTTCCAAATGTTTGGCGCTACCTCTACTCGACGAAACATCACATTTGAAGTACCGTTATTTCTTACCGAGCCTTTATAACGCCACTCGGCTTCTGCGTTATTCCGTTATTCAGAGACGGCGCAACAACTATTTTTCACAGGCGCTTGGACGTCTGCCCACCGGAAGTGGTAAAACACCAATCAAAGCCTGCCATTGACGTCAATTCGCCCCGTTCTCACATGGAAACTGTAACCCTTGGTAACCTTAAAGGGAACGTAGCACGAGTTAACCTCATAGGGCATCTTTACACAGCAACCGCGGCACAGAAACCGAATCTGAAGCGGCATAAAATCATAAAAATGTGCATTTACACAGACCGTTCAATGCTTCTCTGAAGCGGCATATATGCATTTACACAGGAATTAAAAGCAGACACAGAGCCGCCTTAACTTGGCTGTGTAAAGATGACAGTTAAAGAAAGTACAATTCTCGTAATTTCCCTCAATAAAACTCTTTATCTTTAAACGTGTATCGATCTTTATTTATGTTCTGGATAGTATGGAATCTCCACCATTGAATAAAAAATATTTTAATTTTAATATTTTTTTTAAAGGTGATTGCGACTTAAATCTCACAAATCTGACTTTTTTCCCCCTCTGAATTGTTTTTCTGACTTTTTGTCTTAGAATTATGTGATATCAACTCGCAATTGTGAGTTATAATGTCAGAATTGCAAAACATAAAGTCAGAATAGTGAGATCTCGCAATTGCAAATGTATATCTCGCAATTCTGAGGAAAAAAGTCATAATTGTGAGATGAAAAGTCATCTTTTTTATGTTTTATTTAGTGGTGGAAGCCTCCATTGTATGGATTTATTTTATTTCATTATTTGTATTTTTAATAAATAAATACAGCCTTTTACTATGGAAGTTTGTTTCAAACATGGAATAAATCCATTTTAAAGATAATTGCAACTTTTTATAAAAAATGTTATAATATTTTATAAAAGTCAGAATTGTGAGATAAAAGGTCGCCGTTTTTTATGTTTTATTCATTAGCGGAAACAATAAAAATAAAAATAAAAATAAATAAATACAGTCATTTACTATGGCGCTTATTTCCGTCAAGGAATAAAAAAAATCTGACTTTTTTCCTCACAATTGAGAGTTATAAAGTCAGAATTGCAAGCTAAGTCGCACTTGCAAGGAAAAAAGTCAGAAATTGTGAGATAAAAGGTCGTAATTACCTTTTTTATTTTTTATTGAAACAAGCTTCCATATTTTACAGATTATTGGTCAATAATATCATGTACCTCAATGGTTGGTCTGTCTTGAATTTTATACATTATCGTTAAAAATGTATTTAAACGTGGAGAAAATTACAAAAATGTGTACGTCCGGGACAAATGCTGTCGCGACCTTTATTTTGAAAACGACTGTCGACACCGGAAGTTCCATTGGTACTAACGCTAATACGCTATGGTACTCGCTCAGTTGGTTGAGAGGAGAAGTGCATTATAGTGAACATGTTGTGATCATCCGTAACGTGTTTCATTCAGTTGCGATCATGACCTGAATCATTTTATGAGCAATTCGGTCGAAAAACTTTACGGAACCAGATTTGGTGGTACGTGTCTTTTTAAATGTTTCTCGTTTATGTTCTGAGCATCTTCACGTGATGTGAATGTACAGCAGCAGCTGTCCACTGCAGTCTGTTCGCCCATGGTTTGACCTGGCTTGTCTTTGTTCTGCTGTTGTAATGGAAAGTTTAGTTTATCCTTTGATCTCAACTGAAAGTGTATACCTGAGGTCATAGCCGGTGTCAGTGTTACAGTGTGTCAATCATAACCATGGCTGTGGAACCAGGTCAAGTGCAGGTTTCCATGCGGACAGATGGCAGACGCGCACAGTACTGAGCTTTGCTTGGGTCTCTTCAGTGTGTATGCTGCTTTATAGTACTTTAAACCCTGAAATAATCCATGAGTAATGGTAAGTAAACGTGCTAACAGGATATGTGGGAGTGTTCTGCTGTAAGGTGTGACAAAGGTTAAGCCTTTCCAATTACAGTGCAAAGCTCTTTACTTTTGAAGGAAAAGGGGCTTCCCATGCAAACACGTTCACTTGCTTGTTGCAAACCCCCTTAAAAAAGGAGATCTGATGCATTTACTGCCTCATCAGTCACCATCCATTGCATCTTTTTTAAATGAAAGTGTATGGTGACTGAGACAGTTTTCACAGAATACATTAAGTCTTATGCGTTTGGAGGTGATTAAATGCTTAAATGCTATTTTTTGTAAGTAAATATAAATTGTGCCTATTTATCTATTTCTCTACAGCACAAATTTAGGCGACACTTTATTTTAAGGTGCCCTTGTTACACGTTACATGTAGTTACTATAAATTACATGCAACTAACCCTAAACACACCCTAATCATAGCCCTAACTCTATAGTTGGTACATGTAGTTAATTATTATTACTCAGTTCTTAAATATACACCGATCAGGCATAACATTATGACCAGGTGAAGTGAATAACACTGATTATCTCTTCATCACGGCTCCTGTTAGTGGGTGGGATATATTCGGCAGCAAGTGAACATTCTGTCCTCAAAGTTGATGTGTTAGAAGCAGGAAAAATGGGTAAGCGTAAGGATTTGAGCGAGTTTGATAAGCGCCAAATTGTGATGGCTAGACGACTGGGTCAGAGCATCTCCAAAACTGCAGCTCTTGTGTGGTGTTCCCGGTCTGCAGTGGTCAGGATCTATCAAAAGTGCTCCAAGGAAGGAACAGTGGAGAACCGGCCACAGGGTCATGGGCGGCCCAGGCTCATTGATGCACGTGGGGAGCGAAGGCTGGCCCGTGTGATCCGATCAAACAGACGAGCTCAAATTGCTCAAGAAGTTAATGCTGGTTCTGATAGAAAGGTGTCAGAATACACAGAGCATCGCAGTTTGTTGCATATGGGGCGGCACAGCCGCTGACCAGTCAGGGTGCCCATGCTGACCCCTGTCCACCGCCGAAAGCACCAACAGTGGCACGTGAGCATCAGAACTGGACCACGGAGCAATGGAAGAAGGTGGCCTGGTCTGATGGGTCACGTTTTCTTTTACATCACGTGGATGGCCGGGTGCGTGTGCGTGGCTTACCTGGGGAACACATGGCACCAGAATGCACTATGGGAAGAAGGCGAGCTGGCGGAGGCAGTGTGATGCTTTGGGCAATGTTCTGCTGGGAAACCTTGGGTCCTGCCATCCATGTGGATGTTACTTTGACACGTACCTCCTACCTAAGCATTGTTGCAGACCATGTACACCCTTCCATGGAAACGGTATTCCCTGGTGGCTGTGGCTCTTCCAGCAGGATAACGCGCCCTGAGGAGATCTGAAGCTTTCACTTCTGAAGTGTAACACTTTATTTTAAGGTGCCCTTGTTACAGTGTTATTATACTGAGTAAGTACTGAGTAATATTAATTAACTACATGTAGGGTTAGAGTTTGGTTTAGGGTTAGTAGCTTATAAATAATTTACTGTTATTACTATTGTACATACATATATGTGAAACAGGGAGACTGTAAAATTAGTTCATTTTTAGGTTTATTTTTATGTAATAATTATTATTATTTTACCATATATTCTAGTTTATTAATTTTTTTAAATTAATTTTTTTGACCAGATTTTATCAATGCATTTCGACACTCCAGTACTGTTTAATCTAGACAAGAAATTTGAATATATGGTTTCTTTTTTTCTTTGTATCAAAACATTACAAATTATGTTCTGACCTGAGAGTTTACATTCGTGCTTTGTGTTCCCTTAAAAGCTTGGATACTTGGTAACGAGCTACTGACACCATGTGACATCACTAGGACGTCATCATCACGTCACGCATGTAATTGTCTTTACCACGAGCTCACCTTCCACCTGCGACATTTGGAAAGATTAAGTGGGTCGGGATGGCCAGATGGCCCGTCTCATTTGAGAGGAACCCCATGGGACGCGGATAAAAATACTGCCTCAATCTTGTAACTAATACTCACTTTCATCAGCCGCTGGCCATATCAGATGGACACTTATTGTCCACTGAGGAAGTGCATCCAGTGCTGGGTTACACTGGGCTTGTGACTTGAAACTTTTTTTAAGTTGGTTGTTGTTACATAAGGTGAACCTCTAAGGACTTGATCAAATATTTAGAGTGTTTTTTTCTGCCTCGGACATTAGTTGATAATCCTGCGCAATAGTTATCCACCCCTTGATCAGGTATTTTGATCTCCCTACATTTGATCTAATCAAACTAATGCTTTTCTATGTCAGAGAAGGTGTGTGTGTGTGTGTGTGTGTGTGTGTGTGTCTCACATCAGTTCTGGAGTAGATCTCTTGGAAATGGTCTTGAGGACAGTTTCTCTCTTGGTACAGACTAGTTCAGAACCATTTTATTGGGTCCTATTTGAATGCATTCATTTGCTTACAATCAGAAATCATATTAGTTGGGTAAGGATTTTAATTACACTCTCTGTGTCTTTTTTTTGTTGCACAAAAATGTATTTATTTATTTGCTTATTTAATTACTTACTAATATATTTTTCTGGAATATGTTCTACATGTGTTTTTTTATTTACTTAACTTGCTTATTTTTTTTATTATTTACTTATCTAAATGCATTTATGTGTGCATATACTTATATATTTATTTAATATCTTGCAATATCTAATGTTTATGTGTTTGTTTGTTTGTTTTACATTTTGAATTTATTTGTTACTTTTTAACTTATTTACTTAAATATTTGTCTTGAATATCTTGTGTGTGTGTGTATTTATATGGTTTTCAAAATTATTTCTCTACTAATTTTTTTTGAATTCCTTTATTTTATTTTATTTGGAGACGTCTTTTATCCCATTTTTAAAAATAATAATAAAAAAAGACTGCCTAATTGTGCTATTATAAAAAGCTAATTGATAGATTTATAATTGTTAATCATCATTTATTTCTCAGTTTTATTCATTTGATTCCTGTATTATTTACTGATTGGCTGAGTGCTTAATGAAGACCATAAAGGTCAGAAGAGCAGGTATTGGTGTTTTCATGTCGAGGTGTGGAGGTCAGGGTGTTTGTGACCTGTGTTTGTGTGTGATACGCTGGAGAGAAACACTGAGCTTCTGTGTGTGTGTTGAAGGGGGGATGCGTAGCTGGAGGTGGTACCTCGCCAAAGTCATGCGTCTCTTCCTGCGCTGGTTCCGGCTCTGCCCTCGACGAGGACGCAGGAAGCGGCCGAGCAGAGTACGAGACCTGTGGAACTATGGGAAGGTGCTGCTGAAATCCCTGTACTACAACGTCCTGACCAATTCAGACACGGTGCTCGACTGTGTCTTTGAGCCCATCTACTGGCTGGTGGACAACATGACCCGCTGGTTTGGAGTGGTAGGGAGAACAAAATCCATTTTCTTAAGTTATTTAGTATGTTGCATCCATCATAAAAGCTAGTGCCTGTCCTAAATGACAATGATTTGGCTAAACCTTTGACAAGTGTGATCACACTGATTCAGATCTGCGTTGGCGCTGATCCAGAGAGAGCAGTTGTCATGTATAGGTATGAAACCGCTTTTCAACCACACAGGTTTATTATTTCTGTGTAAAAATAATTTAAATGATCACAAAAAGTAAATTACCTTTTTAAAGTAACTTGACACTTCGGACCCTATCATACACCCGATGCCAGGCGCGACGTAAGTGTTTTTGCTAGTTTCAGCCCAACGCAGTTCTCATTTTCACATCCAGCGTCACATCGTTTAAATAGCAGATGCTCTCACGCCATCTGTGTGGGCGTCTGGTCTGAAAACCAGGTGTGTTCAGGAGCATTGTTGCTATTGTGAGGAACTGAAAACGACTGACCATTGACCAACACACATCTGCTCTAAAGTCAATGCAGTATTTTTTGTGTTGTTTAAAGGGCTTGTTAGTAATATGTGCCTATAGTTGGGTGCACAACACGCATACACTCTGCTTATTACACACACAGGGACGCACAGCAGCACACACACATGCCAAATATTACAAATAAAAGGATTCCTCTCTGGAGAAGCGTTCAGTCTTTCCGCTCGCATGAAAATAGTGAATCCTCCATGATGCAAGCACATCTGGCTTTTAAAGGGAATGGGAGATGAGGCTCTAATTGGTTTATTGCACGTTACCCCCAAAACACACCCATGAATCATTATGAGACGAGGGACAACCCATTTGGACCATTTTTTCCGTCGTTATATTAGCAAAAGTTGAGTCGGACACACCCTGACTGCACCTGCACCATGCGCTCAGGTCGTTACAATAGGGCCCTTAAAATAAAGATTGTATCAATTACATTGTTACACCAGTAGGTGGCGATAAGTGTCTTAAATGGATAGTTCACCTAAAAATGAAAATTGGGGCTTGAAAGTGGTAGTTGCGTAGCTGTCAATATAGGGACATAAAGCTCTCAGATTTCATTAAAAAGATCTAAATTTGTGTTCTGAAGATGAATGAAGGTCTTACGGGTATCAAATGACATGAGGGAGAGGAATTAATGACAGAATTTTCATTTTTAGGTGAACTATCCCTTTAACAAAGTCTCTAATTGTCACTGGCTGTGTTCGAAAGCTTAAAAATGCTGCCTTCGGAGGACGCATTCACAAGAGTAGTTCAAAACCAGTGATTCATCCAGTAATGAAACGAGGGAATTCTTTATAAGTGAGTCATTGAATCATTCATTCAAACCGATAAAAAAAATACAATTACATGTTTAGTTGTCCATTTAGAATTGTGATCTCTATTTTAAACAAAAAAACAGCTCATGTTTGTGCAGCTCATGTGTGAACTGGTTTGTTAATGTTTAAACTTTAACAGCTCACAGGATTTACCATTTCTAATCCCTCGTCTCTGTTTCCTCTGTAAAGGTGTTTGTGTCTCTGGTGATCACCTTGACCAGCTCCGTCGTGATTATCGTCTATCTGTGCGTGCTGCCCATCATCTTCAGCACGTACCCCGTGCACTGGATCCTCTGGCACCTCTGTTACGGCCACTGGAACCTCCTCATGGTGGTCTTCCATTACTATAAAGCCACGGTCACGTGTCCGGGTTTCCCACCGCAGGTGCCTGAAGATATTTCACTTTTTTTCACATTCTAATTTTTACGTAAGCAATAGCGTACAACAATCGGGTTCTGGAAGTAAAAAAAAATCTGATTTTTAATGATAATATAAACCATTAACGACTATGAGGTACGAGGTTGTTAATCAATGTATTAGCTTTCAGTCTGCATTATTTCAACTTGTTTTAAAGTGCCCTATTATGCTGTTTTAAAGGCTCCTAATATTGGGTTTACATGCAACAAAGGTCAAAAAACACACATTTTCTCTATCGATGAATCTAATACCTCCTCTTAATCCTTCCTTTTCGTGAGCCTACTCTGCTCTGATTGGCCAGATGGCTTAGTCTGTTGTGATTGGTCGACTGCTTACGGCACCAAACGAAACGCCTATTACCATAACTGAACATCAGCTCCAGAGGCTTCCTAAAGCTCAGTGATTGTACACACTGTAAAGACAGTAACGATAGCATTGATTTTACGGATCAATCCGAGCACGAGTCCGATTATGAAACATTGGAGAACTAGTTATTCAACCCGAACCTCCATCACAAAGACGACTTGAGCAGGACGTTTCTCAGCGATGCTTTACTCAGTTTGAGGTTCATTAGGAGATGTTGAGCTGTAATTCCTCACCATCAGCATTAACAAGAGTGTCCATCAACTGACCCATGTATGTATTTCTCATTTATTGCCGTGCTCATGCATGAACTGCATCAATAACAGCGATACGTCAGCCGAGCACTAATGTCAATGACTGATGGATCATTAAAGTTTGTGAAAAAAAATCTTGCACCATCCTTCATCTTTACTCAAAGTAGTAAAAACAACAAACAATCTGCATTTACAGACTCAGTTTGAGGTAACAGTTGAGAGGTAACTGATGAGCAGAAGGATTTCAGTAAGACAGGAATAACGTGAGTTAGCTGGAAATTTACACAATATACAATACAAACCTATGTATTTTGAACGCCTGGTAGAAAAATATACATCAATAATAATTCATACTTACAGTTTGTGATTCTGAGGAGCAGCTGGTCCAAATAAACCGAGCACTGACCCATCTTTCAAGAGCAAGAGTTTTGTGAATCCTGAACTCTGAGATTTGAGAAGCAGTCGTCAGTAAAATGACGAGTTTTCAGGCGGACAACGTACAGCATAGGCAGGTGTTATGCAAATGTCTTTTCTAGAGACGTAGAACTGTAACAGTGAGATTCGAAACACAAACGACTCGTATATAGGCGGTTCAGAGTCGATTCTTTCTTTTGGGGATGACTTTATTTATTGTGCACTTTCGACTTTATAACTTCGCAAACAGCTCTATTACACACTGCATGAAAGGGAATATTCAAAACCATAATAGGGGCACTTCAAAACAATCATGGTTAACAGTGGAAAACTACATTACCCATGATTCTGCAAGAAACTCCACCAGTCAGAGAATAAAAACAAGCAAATTACGCACCGGTCCAGTCCTGTGAAGCACTGCGAATGATGGAACTGATTCAGTCTCCCTACGCTCTCAACCTACATAAATATTTGTGTATATGCATATTTTGCATATGCATAAATATGTTGTCTGTATACACAGTCAGCATCTTTAAATCAATCGCAATGCTTCATGGGACTGTAGTTTTTCTCATTAAAGCTGTTAAGTTCACAGTCTTGGACACAGTCTTGTCTGAGTTTCTAATAGTTTTTCCTTCAACTCAAAGTTGGTAATGTTGTGATTCTCCTCGTAGTTCGTTTGGTTCATGGTTTATAATGCTTTAAAATCCCTATGGGAAAAATACTTCCAGAATCAAGCTCGATTGCCTGAAACAGCAACTTTGGCTCAACCAATGATGTGAGTTGGTGTGAGTTTCAAACCAATTAAAAATGGGAGGAGTGTTTGAAAAAACTCATTATTTTTGCAGTTTAGTGATGCTAGTTGCGCAGAAACATTTTCTTTGCGCATTTATTCAACTCAAAAGCCAGCTCTAGATGTGTTGCCTATTCATTCATTGTGTTCTTTTTATTTTCAATATTGAACATATCAATGTTTGTTGCATGCTTTTTGTTTTAGGAAAAGAGCGAGATACCAACTGTTACCATCTGTAAAAAATGTATAGTTCCCAAACCAGCCAGAACGCATCACTGCAGCATCTGCAACAGGTAAGACAAGTTCACAAACTGAAGGCAATATGAGTGGATCTGACGTGCAGTGTCAGATTGTATGTTGTTAAAGGGTTAGTTCACCCCAAAATGAAAATTCAAGTCAAGACATTGTTAAAATAGTCCATGTGTGCAAAAAACAAGCACTTCCTAGTTCTACGTCAGCACGCTGGCTCATTATTGGCCAGCTCCTGTGTCAGCATCACACACACGTGTTGTGGTGTTCACGTCAACGGCGTCGGCCAATGGTAAGCCAGCGTTCTGACGTAAAACTCGGAAGCTCTGCACTGGATCTACTATGTCAACTGTGTAGGAGACTGGCACAGACGAGAAGAGATTGTTGAATAAAGTCATTATTTTGTTTGTTTTTTGCACATAACATTCATAACATTAAGGTTGAACCACTGGAGTCACATGGAGTATTTTAACCATGTCTTTACTTCCTATCTGAACCTTGAAAGTGTTAATTAAATAGCTGTCTATGGAGGGGTCAGAGAGCTCTCTGATTTCTTCAAATATATATTCATTTGTGTTTTGAAGATGAACATTGCTGAATTGCCGGAGTTCAAGTTTTACATAAAATAACTTGTTATATTTTGTTTTCTCCATCACAGATGTATTTTGAAAATGGACCACCACTGTCGTATCCTTGTGAAGCAGCCAGTAAATAAAAATAGCCTTACGATATGTGAAGAAAAGTCAATGTTCTTTAATTATTACATGACAATGTCCTGCTGTGGTTTCCGTCTTAACTGACCACTCATCCAGCCTGGTTGAATAACTGTGTGGGTCATTTCAACCACCGTTACTTCTTCAGTTTCTGTCTGTACATGACCATGGGCTGCCTCTACTGCAGCATCAGTGCCAAAGACATGTTCCTGGAGGCTTACGATGCCATCGAGGTAAGGCCCTCGTCACCATTCTTCACTTCCTGTTGGGGTTTTACAAGATCCAAATGCCTTCAGGGTGTTTACTCTGTGGATATGGCTTTTGAAAGGCTGCGTTAATTTGATCAAAAATACAATACAATCTCTAATATTGTGAAATATTATTACAATTTCAAATAACTGTTTTCTATGTGAATATATAGTAAAATTTATTTAATTCCTGTGCTCAAAGCTGGATTTTCATCATCATTACTCCAGTCTTCAGTGTCACATGATCCTTCAGAAATCATTATCATATGAGGATTTACTGCTCAAGAAACATTTCTGATTATTATCAATGTTGAAAATGTTGTGCTGCTTCATATTTTCATGGAAACCGTGATACATTTTTAGGATTATTTGATGAAAAGTGTTCTTTTCATCAAATAATCCTAAAAATGTATCTTGGTTTAATTGAGATATGTTCTTTTGTAACATTATAAATGTCTTTACTGTGACTTTTGATCAATTTAATGCATCCTTGCTGAATGAAAGTATTAATATATCTCATAAATCAAACTTTAAATGACCATAATGTGAGATTGTGTTATGGTGAGCTTGCTTTTGTATTGTTTTTTTAGTCAGGCAGGTATATGGACATTCAATCACAAGGGGAGACGGTCCCGGGGGCGGGGCTAATCTATATCCTATTCCCACGACAGGTAGAAACGGCATAGAGGCTGCAGGTGCACACTGGGCTAAAGCAAACATATTTTTCACTTGTCTTACCGTAAGAAATGTTCCAGGTTAAATACAAGTTCAGCCTGTTGATGATTTCCTCAGAATATATTTTCAGCTCATCCCTCTGTTCAAATAAAAGTTTACATTAATGCTCTTACAATGCAAAACATTGTAGACCGTTTCAGAGTGTAGTCTCAATACTTCAGCTTTATTTGTGTTAGCATGTCTTAAAATTACCTACTAAATGTTTAAAGGGGTACTTCAGCGCTGGGAAGATGAATCTGTATTTACTGGGTCATTAATGTAGTAGAAATGTGAAATTATTTTTGAATTTGGTGCCTTCTAGACTGAGAAAACACAGAAAATGTCACGGCTGCATTCACAGCACGTGATCAGTCTGGCGCGTGTTCAGTTCATGTCTTTGGAAGCTTAACTTTCATAGGAAGTTCATTTTAAAAGTTGAAACACTCACTTTGGTCTCCACCGCTCCGTTTACATGAATCTCCGCAGCTCCGTGAGCCGAGTGCTGTGAGTGTGATGTTGAAAACATGTGGAAATAGCGCCTCCTGCTGGCTGTAGTCTTCAGCCTCTGGCCAAAAACTTTTATATCTGGAAAAATTCCTCCGATGACGCAAATATCGTCATTTTGCGTCATCGGAGGAATTTTTCCAGAAATAAAATACATAATTCTCTCGTCTCAGGGTCATATGAGGGGGGAAAGTACGATAAATTTAATATACTCCCGGGTTTCTACTGATAAAAGCTTAATGCTAATCGCTGAAGTAACCCTTTAATTACTTTCACCTCACCGGTTAATATTAATCATTAGTAAGCACAACCTTGAAACCTGTTAAAGATGTAATTTATCGCATGATTTACTCATCCTCAAGTCATCCTAAGTGTATATTCTTTCAGACGAACACAGTTATATATTAATAAAGTCCTGGCTCTTCCCAGCTTTATAATGGCAGTGAATGGCTGATTCGGTTTTATAAAAGTGCATCCATCCATTATAAAAGTGCTCCACACGACTCCGGGGGGTTAATAAAGGCCTTCTGAAGCGAAGCCATGCGTCTACTCTCACCTAAGCTTAAGATAATCCTGCGTCATACGTCGGGGTCAGAGGTCACTCTTCTGCCAGAACTTGACTCGCATTTGGCCGTTACCGGAAGCCAGTGATTATAGTTTATAAAGTTATAATTATGGACATTTTTCATACAAAAACGCATCAGAAGGCCTTTATTAATCGCCTTATTATTATTATAATGGATGGATGTGCTTTTTGGGGTTTTAAAATCTCAGGTACCATTCACTCTGGACATTTTTTCAATATAACTCTGTGTTTGATTGAAAGGAGAACGTCATACACACCTGGGATGGCTTGAGGGTGAGTGAATTATCAAATTATTCTCATTAACTCTTTTTCAAAAAAGTAAAAAAACACCAAGTAAGCGTAAAGTTATGCATACATTTTTTTTTCTTGAAATTTGGCGTTTCCATCACTCGTTTCTAATGCGATACTTCAAAAATGTGCATTAAAACAGGGTGATGGAAACATAGCTATAGTAACACTACAGTTCCTGTCTCTATGAAGCCCCTCCTTCCAAAAAGTGAAGTGTGCTTTGATTGGTCGGCTGGATCAGCGTGTTGTGATTGGTCAAGTGCTTCCAGCGTGTTTGGGAAGTGCCCCGCCCCTTACCATAACAGTCAGTTTCAGCACACTACTAACTAAATCAAACAGGCCCTGCTCCTTTATTCTGCTTAAAATGAACTCCTTTATTCTATGAATTATTTAAATGGTGAATATTGTGATGTGTTCGTTCCTGGAAGAAAACTCAAGACTACAATGGAGGCGTTTCAGGAGTTCAGAAACACTGACACTGATATAGAGAAGAAGTCCCGCTGGAGGGACTCCAGATATGTTGTTTAACTACTGTTCAAAACTGTGGCGTCAGCAAGAAGTGTTTCATTTCAGTATTAAAAAAAGTTTAGTGAGCAAGGATGCATTAAACTGATCACAAGTGACAGTAAAGACACTTATAATTACAATTTATCGATTCTATTTCTAATATATGCTGCTCTTTTGAACTTTCTATTCATCAAATTATCATTCAACAAACATATGAAACCGCATTTAAAAATCAAAAACAATTTCTGAGCAGTAAATCCTCATATGATAATGATTTCTGAAGGATCATGTGACACTGAAGACTGGAGTAATGATGATAAATTCAGCTTTGAGCACAGGAATAAATTACATTTTATGATATATTCACATAGAAAACAGTTATTTTAAATTGCAATAATATTTCACAATTGTGATGTTTTTATAGTATTTTTGATCTTTGTTGAGCAGAAGAGACTTATTTTAAAACCATTTTAAAGATCTTACCGCCCCTCAGGTTTTGATCAGTAGGTTAGTTTTAGTTGTGACACATGATCATCTTATGAAACATGGTTTGTCTTGAAGAGCTCGTATCAGACGCCTGCTCCCGCCTTCACCCATCAGGATAGAATGCTTCATAAGAGCCTCATTTATCTGTGGGTGTTGACGAGGTAAGACCGTGACAGTAATCTTTAACGCCTATGTTTATGCTAGAATGCGTTTGTAACGTGTTTTTGCGTGCGTGCAGTTCAGTGTCTGTAGCTCTGGGAAGCCTCACGTTGTGGCACGCCGTGCTGATCACCAGAGGAGAGACCAGTGTGGAGAGACACATCAACAACAGAGAGAGAAAACGACTCCGACTGAAGGGCAAAGTGAGACACCCACTCACTCACTCACTCACTAACTCACTCGCCCGCCCACTCACTCACTCACTCACTCACCCACTCACTAACTCACTCGCCCGCCCGCCCACTCACTAACTCACTCACTCGCCCCGCCCGCCCACTCCTCACTCACTCACTCCCTCTCACCCCTCATTCACTCACTCACTCACCCACTCACTAACTCACTCGCCCGCCCGCCCACTCACTAACTCACTCACTCGCCCGCCCGCCCACTCACTAACTCACTCACTCGCCCGCCCGCCCACTCACTCACTCACTCACTCACACTCCCTCTCACCCCCTCATTCACTCACTCACTCACTGACTCGCTCGCTCGCTCACTCAAACACACACACACTCACTCACTCACTCACTCACACTCACTCACTCACTCGCTCACTCAAACACACACTCACTCACTCACTCACTCACTGACTCGCTCGCTCACTCACTCACTCACTCACACTCCCTCTCACCCCCTCATTCACTCACACTCACTCACTCACTCACTGACTCGCTCGCTCACTCAAACACACACTCACTCTCACCCCCTCATTCACTCACTCACTCACTCACTCACTCACTGACTCGCTCACTCAAACACACACACACTCACTCTCACTCACTCACTCACTCACTCACTCACTCACTCACTCACTCAAACACTCAAACACACACTCACCACTCACTCACACACTCACTCACTCACTCACTCACTCACACACTCACTCACTCACTCACCACTCACTCACTCACCACCACTCACCACTCACTCACCACTCACTCACTGACTCGCCCACTCAAACACACACTCACTCTCACTCACTCACTCACACACTCACACACTCACTCACTCACTCACTCACTGACTCGCTCACTCAAACACACACTCACTCTCACTCACTCACTCACACACTCACTCACTCACTCACTCACTCACTGACTCGCTCGCTCACTCAAACACACACTCACTCACTCACTCACTCACTCACTCACTCACTGACTCGCTCACTCAAACACACACTCACTCACTCACTCACCACTCACTCACTCACTCAAACACACACTCCACTCACCACACACTCACACCACTCACTCACTCACTCACCACCACTCACCACTCACTCACACACTCACTCACTCACTCACTCACTCACTCACTCACTCACTGACTCGCTCACTCAAACACACACTCACTCACTCACTCACTCACTCACTCACTCAAACACACACTCACTCACTCACTCACTCACTCACTCACTCACTGACTCGCTCGCTCACTCAAACACACACTCACTCTCACCCCCTCATTCACTCACTCACTCACTCACTGACTCGCTCACTCAAACACACACTCACTCTCACTCACTCACTCACTCAAACACACACTCACTCACTCACTCACTCACTCACTCACTCACTCACTCACTCACACACTCACTCACTCACTCACTCACTCACTCACTCACTCACTGACTCGCCGCTCGCTCACTCAAACACACACTCACTCTCACCCCCTCATTCACTCACTCACTCACTGACTCGCTCGCTCACTCAAACACACACTCACTCTCACCCCCTCATTCACTCACTCACTCACTCACTCACTGACTCGCTCACTCAAACACACACTCACTCACTCACCACCACTCACTCACACACTCACTCACTCACTCACTCACTCACTCACTCACTCACCACTCACTCACTCACCACCACCACTCACTCAAACACACACTCACTCACTCACTCACTCACTCACCACTCACTCACTCACCACTCACCACTCACTCAAACACACACTCACTCACCACTCACTCACTCACTCACTCACTCACTCACCACCACCACCACTCAAACACACACTCACTCACTCACTCACTCACTCACCACTCAAACACACACTCACTCACTCACTCACTCACTCACTCACTCAAACACACACTCACTCACTCACTCACTCACTCACTCACTGGCTCGCCCGCCCGCCCACTCACTCACACTCCCTCTCACCCCTCATTCACACACTCACTCACTGGCTCGCCCGCCCGCCCACTCACTCACTCACTGGCTCGCCCGCCCGCCCACTCACTCACACTCCTCTCACCCCTCATTCACACACTCACTCACTCACTGGCTCGCCCGCCCGCCCACTCACTCACACTCCCTCTCACCCCTCATTCACACACTCACTCACACTCCCTCTCACCCCTCATTCACACACTCACTCACTCACTGGCTCGCCCGCCCACTCACTCACACTCTCACCCCTCAATCACACACTCACTCACTCACTGGCTCGCCCGCCCGCCCACTCACTCACACTCCCTCTCACCCCCTCATTCACACACTCACTCACTCACTCACTGGCTCGCCCGCCCACCCACTCACTCACACCCTTTCACCCCTCATTCACACACTCACTCACTCACTCACTGGCTCGCCCACCCACCCACTCACTCACACTCCCTCTCACCCCTCATTCATTCATTCACTCACTCACTCACTGACTCGCCCGCCCGCCCACTCACTCACTCACACTCCCTCTCACACACTCACTCATTCACACACACACACGCACACACACTGACTCACTCACTGACTCGCTCACCCGCCCACCCGCCCACTCACTCACTCACACTCCCTCTCACCCCCTCATTCACTCACTCACTGACTCACTCGCTAGCATGAGAATCTCATGAGGACTTCAGTCTTGCTCGCTCCTCCCACGTCTCGTGCTCGTCTACCTCACCACAATATTATTATTATTAGTAGTAGTAGTATTATAAAATTTTTCAGAGGGTTCTTTCAGAGATGAAGTTCTATAGAAATGTAGTATTCTCATTTTTGAAGATGAACTCTACTTTCT
The DNA here is from genome assembly GCA_023029165.1 of Gobiocypris rarus. NCBI lineage: Eukaryota > Metazoa > Chordata > Actinopteri > Cypriniformes > Gobionidae > Gobiocypris > Gobiocypris rarus. Next base: position 3,141,636 of record CM040920.1, on the reverse strand, counting down.
GTTCACAGCTCTTCCGTAATCCATACCACCATGGAAAAAAGAACAACTGGAGAAGGTTTTTTGGTGTTGAGAAGCGGAGGTGAGATGTTTTGATTATTAATGCAAAACTTCACTGTATAACTATTTCACAGGCAATATTTTATCATCCGTTTTCCTTTTCTTGTCTTGCAGTGACTGGCTAACACGAGTTCTGCTGCCCTCCTGTCATCTTCCTCACGGGGACGGCCTGACGTGGGACGGTCCTGCATACAGGAACAACACTGTGGCGATATGACATCACACATGAGCGGATCCGCTCGTATCACAGACCCTAAGACTGAAGGGGCCCGGCATCACCCCGGCCCTTTACAAATGAATGATTGAGACAGTCTTATAAGGTTATTTTAATGTGTGTTTTGGAACAGTGTGAGATCCTTGTGCCGAGTTCAGAGAAGTACTTGGTGCCAAAGACTTTTGGTGACATCTGTTGAATATTTATATTTTTTTTAACTTAAAAGATTCACTTCCCATGGTTATCATGACGACACATGGGAATCTTTGAGCTGTGTCCTTCATGTATTTAAACGTCTAAACATTTCCAAAGTGGTCCATGCATTTTGTTAAACTGAATTTAAGAACACACTGACATGTTTTACATATGAAAAGCATCTGTAGTTACTTCACATGTACAGATGTGAGATGGGCTTCCTGAAGTCTGAGACTACTGGGGAAAAAATGAAACATAAATATGTTTTATCCTTTTCTAATTACATTTTTCTCATTATAAATTATGTTGGCATTACAATGAACATGAATTTCAGAATGTCTTGGTATTTGATATTGTTTTAATGCATCCCTTGCAAGTAATAACAGTCAAAATGGTTACTTAGAATCTTATGTTTATAAAAGTGTATTTTTTTTATTTCAGAAATTTGTTTGAAAATCTTCTAAATCCTAAAACTACAAAGTTTTGGAAACACTTTGCACTAACGTGTCATTCGTTAACATTAGTTAAAGGGCACCTGTTATGCTCCTTTTTACAAGATGTAATATAAGTCTCAGGTGTCCCCAGAGTGTGCCTGTGAAGTTTCAGATCAAACTTCCTAACAGATCATTTAATATACCATGTTGAAAATGGCAATTTTGGGGTTGAAGAAAAATTAGCTGTGTGCGTGGCTCCTTTAATGCAAATGAGCTGCTGCTCCCCACACGAGAGGGCGGAGCCTACACATTTCATTCACAGCAGTGAACACACGAGTGAAAACTGGTTCATATGACATTGCAGTTCTTCATCATCATGAAATATCATCTGCATGAATTTTAAAGCCTTATCGCTCTCAACTTAAACACACACATGCTCCTGTCACATGTGCACAGAGCTGATGTCAGCACATCCGTGAGTAGTCTATTACACTAGACAACAGAAGATAAACAGAAAATCACTCTCTGCTCTTGACTGACTGAACTTTAGTAGCTTTAATAAGAACACATCTCTTACTTGAATGCCGCTGTTAATGCTCTGGAGGACATAAACATGGTGGACTGTGAACAGCTCAGCTCTCTGAGGGAGGGGCCTGTGCTAGTATGTCAGTGTCCATCAACACGTGTGGGCGGGGCCTCTGCAGTGTGACGTCAATCTGGAAACGGCTTGTTCTGAGACACTGTTTATGATTTATGGGGATTAAAAAAAAGAGTGGGTGGATTTTTACCATTATAGGGTGGTTGTGTACACACACTGCCAACACACATTTATGTTCAAACACCTTATAAAAGTGAATTTTGCATAATAGGTGCCCTTTAATACATTACTGACACGAACTAACAAAGAACCCCATCCATCCCCCCCTCGTTCTTTTAAATAAGTTTGGTTTTAGTTAGTTCTTTGACGCTATAAAAACTGGAGTGTGACGTCATGATTGACAGCTTAAAGTGAAGTAGTCACTGAGGCACCACCGGACTTTTTTTCCAGGATGTTCGGGAGGAGACTGGAGCTTTAGGTTTAATTGATACATTTCCATAACTGTTTATTTTACACCGACATGAGTTGTTCTGCAGTAAACAATGTGGGCTAGCTTTTAATATCACGGCTCTATTTCCTGCTCTCTACTGCATAGACGCAGGTCCCAAATCAGTGCAAGATGTCAGCGCCATATTCAGACTTTGGTGGCCTCACTTTTCCACAATGGAAGGGGTGTCATCCATCTTTTTTACAGTCTATGTTCACAATATACAATGTTTTAAAATGAACTCTATTAGAGCTACAAATGGAAATGTATCTGTTCAATAAAATACTGTACTCACCTGTTGAGTAATAAATATTTAAAATCCCTCAGTTCTCGCTATCTCTGAAAAGCCAAGCCTATGTTGATTCTAGTTTTATCACGAGCTCTGCAAATGAAATATTTCAGGTCTTTTATTGTTTTAATATTGATGATTTTGGCATACAGCTAATGAAAACCCAAAATAACGAATGAGAAAATATGCTAATTTTTTTAGAAGGACCTGTATATACACAATTTCCTGCGAAAACCATCCTGACAGGTCAAAAATATAAACACTTAAAAAACGTTTTGGAAGTATTGACTCATTATTTAAATGTTACTTTTGAACAAATTACATAGTGTAACATTTTCGGTAAAACTTTACAATAAGGTCTCATTTATTAGTTAATGCATAAGCCAACATGAACTAAAAATAAATATTTATTTATATATATATTTTTTTAATAATGTTAAACCATTAATTAATAATTGTATTTTTTGTTAGTTCAAAGTGCATTACCATTGACATTTTTTTTTTTAAAAATGTAAATGTTGAAATTAATATGAATACATGTTGTAGCATTGTCCATTGTTAGTTCATATTAACTAATGTAGTTAACTCATGAAATTTTATTGCAAAGTTTTATTTTCATTTACATATTTTCAGAATGTTCTCAGACTCCTGGATACCCCAGAAATGCAAGAAAGCTGAAAACATTTTGGTGTTACTTGTGATTTGAGAAATCAGATTATTTTCAGGTTCATATTAAAGGGTTATTATTAAAAATGTCCTGGCTCTTCCAAACTTTATAATGGCAGTACAAAATTTGAAGGCCAAAAAAGTGCATCCATTCATTATAAAAGTGCTCCACACGGCTGTAGGGGTTAATAAAGGCCTATGTTGATTCTAGTTTTATTACAAGCTCTGTCGCGTTCTCTATTTGCAAGCAGACTCTCCTCTGTTCGGCGCTTGTTTAAAACATAAGGGGTTTAGGGGCTTCTAAAGCGAAGTGTGGCCATATTTAAATATCAATATTTAAAACTTTATAAAGTAAAATACCGCCTCTCACAGTTCAAAATGCTTACGCTACACCGATTACACTTATTCCATAAGTTTAATATGGAAGATCGTCTGGTGGAAGCTTGATATTTTACTTTATAACATGTTAAATATGGATATTTTTCTTACACAAACCCATCGCTTCGCTTCAGAAGGGCTTTATTAACCCCTGGAGCCGTGTGGAGCATTTTTATAATGGATGGATGCACTTTTTTGGGCTGCCATTATAAAGCTTGGAAGAGCCAGGACATTTTATAATATAACTCTGATTGTATTCGTCTGAAAGAAGACTGTCATATACACCTATGATGACTTGAGGGTGAGTAAATCATGGGGAAAATGTTTTTATTTTTGGGTGAACTATCCCTTTAAGGCCACTCCAGCACTTCCTGTACAAATGAACTGGCGTGATATAAAACAACCGTTCCTCCTGGGACATTACGACACAGAGCACATTACCACAATCTGTATCTTTAGTTTTTAAACATATTACACTTGACTTAAATCTTCTTGCGTTTGACTTGTTCCTTTGCCTATTAATAACTAATCTACACATTTACAAAAAGTTTTATTGACAGGTTATATGACACTTAAATATCGTTTATATTCTTGGCATTAGTTTTAAGTCAGTCTTGTGAAAATGGACAACCAACCAACATTGTGGCTAATGAAACATCAGTTTAAAAATACTGACATAAGGACAGTCGTATCAACAGCACATTCAAAGAGCAATCTGGATCTAACAATCCTGTAATAATGACACGGCGCGATTGGAGAAATTATGATGTGTTGTGGCTTGTGTTTACTCCTGTAATCTTGATTCAGCGTCCGCTGTTGGAGGTCCTGCTGGAAAGAGCATCACTGGGGTTTGTGTTAAAGCAGTTTTTGCTGCTGATAGATTGTTCAGCCATTGCTGTGGCCAGGCAGTACCTCAAGCCACATCATAAAAAAGGGGATAAGGAAGTAAAATCAAAGGCTGTGAGCGGTGATCCATCTCTGTTCTGGGCACTCATCTGTTCATCTTCCACCGGGGCTTCCTAACAAAAACCTATTGATGAGAAAAGCAAAATTACATGGCGTATGTGAGTGAAACCTGAAGGGCTTTAAGGGACGTCTGCCTCACCATTCCCCTCGAGCCACCACGGCCTCCTTCCTCACCAGCCTCTTTTTGTCGTCCAGAGCAGTAGCAAGAGCTTTCAGGACTCTGGCACGGAACGGCAGGACCTGAAACAGGCAGCGAGACTATAAACGGAAGTCAAAATTTAAAGTCAACACGATTTATTCTCGGTCTTGTGTGTAAATCATCTGAGCTTGTTATTCCAAAGAAGAAATAATCTACACACTGGTGCCATAACTTTTCTCAGGGCTACATATTCTCAGCAGAATTGCAATATAACAACAATTCAGGAGAAAAGCTTAAATGTTTGGAGTCAGTATGAGAAACGATTCCTCAAGTAACTCGAATTCAAAAACAACAGAGGCATCGAAGCTTCGTTTAGTCCATTTAAAGGAACACTCCACATTTTTTAGAAATAGGGCTTATTCAACTTCTTTCCTACATTTAGATATGTGGGCAAATGCATTTTTGTCTCAGTGCATGCATTGTTTTAGTTTGGCAGGGTCGCCGCTAGCTTAGCTTAGCATAATGAATGGAATCCTATGTTGCCAGCTAGCATGTCCCGAGTAAAAGTGATCCAAAAACCCCAAAAAAACAATTACTTCTTGTGGCCTGCGTATTCACAACGAATACAAATAGCGATGCACAGTCACAAATCATGATGTGATTTGCCTATTTTCCGTGGTGTTTTTCACACATGAGATTTAAATATGAAGGAGGAAGCAATGGTGTTTGAGACTCATAGTATGTGATTTCCATGTACTGAACTCTTGATATTCAATTATGCCAAGTAGGGGTGGGACAAAAAAAAACAATATGCCATTTTATCGCGATATTTCCATCCGCGAGACGTTATCGATACTCTGGCTCCAAGTATCGATATTTTATCAGAATATTTAAATTCATGTCTACATTGTGGCTGTTTACCGCTTTGGCTTCCCGGAGTGGCAGTACCCCCCAGACTTCATGTGGTGGCGCTTCACCGAACGCGAATACAGCATCAAAATCGCCTCTAGTTTGACGCGTGAACATTTTGAATCCTTTCGCGCGTCCGGTGGGAATTGGACACGCGCAGAAATCAAGCATTTGAAGCGAAATAGACGCGCGTTCAAGGCACTCCAGGAGAAAAAGGGTCATAAAAAACCACTGCCTCTTTTCATTTTCTTAAAAAAATATTAAGCATTAACAGCCACACAAATGTGGTTCGGCCAACGCACTAACGTTACCTGGATTATCTTCACTGCAAAAAAATACGTTTAAAGTTATGAAACTTCACTTTGCCCTCAGTCAGAATGATTTGGTAGGCAACAATAGATTCATTAGACCAAAGATCGCCCATTAGATGTACACAAGACAAATTATATGTCATGTTTAACCCCGAGCCAGCAGCAAACGCCAGAAGTACTAAAGTAAAGTATTAAATAGGCGTTGTCTTTATAAATAAACCACATATTTTAGCTTTAAATAACTACATTATCAACTAAAAAGCATAAAAACTAAATTTAGTGATAAAATATCAGAATTTTTAACTATGTAGAGTTTCTCATCACATCACTTGACCACATGACAGCAGCAAGCAGGCTCCTGATTGGTTGACGCGCTTGGTACTCAAACGTGAGCATATTTTATTATATAAGGTTTTATACTGGGTGTTTTTTCACATTTTTAGTGGTGTGCGCATTTTGCAATTTCCAAAAATAAAATGTTGCTGCTATGAATAAGTTAGAGATAGTGAACTTTCTTTATTATAAATCATTTAGTCACAGAAAACGGTTCTCTCATGGCTGTTTGATGGCTTTATATGCACTTACTGAACTTTAATGCTATTTCAAAAAAGATTAAATTATTTAGTTTTAATAATGAAATACATGATCATATGACTTTTTTGATGCTATTTTCCATTTACAAAATGATATTGTGATATATTGTGTGTGATTTTCTTGCAATATACCGTCTGTCACAGAATCGCTGGTATCGTGATATATCATGGGCAAAATATCGTGATATTATCGTATCGTGTGTTGACCTGTGATTCCCATCCCTAATGCCAAGGTTAATTCAATTTTTTAATCTAGGGCACCTTTAAGAAATGTAAATTCGCCAAAGAAGACTTTTTTAAAGCAACCTACTTCAGTGTAGCTAATGTGTTATGATAGCATCGTGATTTTATAAAAAACATTTATCAATTCAAATAGAATAATCAGCATTAATTAGAACAGCTAAAAACAGCTTCTCTTACCATATGTTCAGGCAGGCGAGAGAGAGCATGAACACAGCGGAGAGATGCAGTTCTCACTTTCTGTCAGAGTGAAGATAAAGTCAAAATCAGGCAATCGCTGTCAGATTGACTAGAATCGCATGCAAACACTCAGTGTACTGTGAAGTGATGTACCATATCAGGGCTGGTGGTGAGGGCCAGCAGGCGGGAGAACAGCGCCTCCAGCTGGTTCCTGAGGGCCGGCGGCGGTTCCAGCAGCACCGGCTGCAGGCAGGACAGAGTGGACAGCTGAACCGCCTGATCCGGACACGACAGCGCTTCCAGCAGGAGCGGCAGCAGCTGTACAGAACAGCACAGGACACTCACTTAACACACCGCATAACAGAAGAAATACATCTGAGACACTTATCTGAGCAAATTCCACTCACTGCAGGAAGCTCTGTGAGCTGGACTTCTCTGGGAAGGTTATTGACAATGTGTGACAGGGCTTTCAGATAACAAGACTTCTTCTCTGTGGACAAAAAACTATTTACACTGACGGTCAAAAGTTTGTGATGATTATTTTTGGAAAGAAGTGCTCACCAAGGCTGCATTTATTCGATTAACATTAAAAGAAATATTGTGAAATATTACAAAATATTCTTTAAATTAAAATGTAATTTATTCCTGTGATCAAGTCTTCAGTGTTACATGATCCTTCAGAAATCATTATCATATGATGATTTGATTATTTGCATTCAATTATTAATAATGGCTTTTAAAAAAAAAAGATACATTACATATTTTTCAGGAAAAGCATTAAAAAAATTAATAAAATCATTATAACATAAATGTCTTTACCGTCCCTTTTGATCAATTAAATGCATCCTTTCTGAATGAAAGAATTTATTATTCTTTTATCAACATTGATAATAATCATAAATGTTTCTTGAGCAGTAAATCCTCATATGATAATGATTTCTGAAGGATCATGTGACACTGAAGACTGGAGTTATGATGCTGAAAATCCAGCTTTGAGCACAGGAATAAATTACATTTTATAATATATTCACATAGCAAACACAATATTTCACAATATTAAAGTTTTTACTGTATTTTGATCAAATAATTGCAGCCTTGCTGAGCATTAGAAACTCAAAAGCATAAACATTTTTTCGAGCAGTAGTTGTAGATGCAAAGCAAGAGTGGCTAAGACAGGAAGTGGTGATCGAGGTACCCTGCTCTGCTGAGTTGAAGCCTTCAACGAGTTTGTTTGAGTTTTCAGCAAAAAAGCGTTGTCTGTACATGATGCGCACATCGGCATGGCAACTGCGATTCAGCACATCTGGCGAGTCGCTCATGAGGACGCAGAAACCATCGGCCGCCTGAGATCCTAATTCTGGGTCACTCAACAGAGCAAAGAGCTGAAATCAGAAGACAGACTACTCAAACACTGAAGCTCTGAAAATGACTAAAACCTGAAGAAAAACCCCTACCTTGTCAGTCAAGGCTGTTGATAGTGGATGGTACCGTAAGAGGAGGGCTTTGGCCACCTATACAAAAAAAGGGTGCATCAAACAAGCATCTGTTTGCCATTTCTGATGTGAACATATATGTGTTCATCAGTGTACATATGTGAATAGAAGCCTAAATTTAACCCTTGTGCGACCTTATGGACATTTTTGTCTTTTTTTAAAATTTTGCCTGTGTTAATGCCAACTGTATAAATTTTGGCACAGATGTGTATTTTTATAGGAATGTCACTATTTCATCCCCATTTCTTTTAAAAATCTATTTTGCACCAGGTACACAAAACCAGGTTCCTCTCAGGACATTTTGGACAAAAATGTCCCCATTGAAACCCATAAAAACGGCATATTTTAATCCTAGGGCATTTAACTATAAAATTATGCAGTCTTAGTTAATAGGCTTTCATTCTGTTGGCAAGGTGGCCAAATTTAACTTTTAACTTCTTTTTTTTTCCAGGTTTGGTCTATAAAGAAAATACTCACTTTATTCCTGTTTTCTGCTTCTGCATATTATAAAGCCAACTGGAAACATTATGTGTGGGTGTGTTAGTGTGGATGTCAGAGTGTGGATTGTATGCATGTAATAAAAAAAAATTGTGTGCCTGTAATATTTGTGAGAGAAAAACTCTCAAATCATAAACCCATGTGTGTATCAATGGAGTTTTCCTGGCATCTAATGGGGAAAAGTTGGCACTGTGCCCAAACCAAATCTGACTGAAAGCTCATTTTTTGAGATATCAACCTATAATTTTGAACACAACGTGTAACTTTTTAAAATTGACGCATAAGGATTTCAATCTGTTCAATTTAATCTGGCAAGTCTCTTGATTTGGTCATTACCCAGAGCAGCAGTGTGAACGCTTGTGTTCGCTGGGAAGAGGAAACGTTCTCCAGCTCTACACTGATCCTCTTTAACACTCTCTCCAGCACTGCGTCAAGAGCTTCACCTAAACACACACGCACACGCACACGCACACACACACACACACACACACACACACACACACACATGTTGTGTTTCCATGTTTTGTGGGGACATTCCATAGGCGTAATGCATTTTATACTGTACAAACCGTATTTTCTATCCCCCTACACTGCCCCTGCCCCTAAATCTACCCATCACAGGAGACATGCTGCATTTTTACTTTTTCAAAAAACATCACTTAGTGTGATTTATAAGATGTTTTCCTCATGGGGACCAAAAAAATGTCCCCACAAGGACAAAAATTTGGATATTGCCATCTTTGTGGGGACATTTTGTCCCCATACCGTAGGGATTACCAGTCCACACACACACACACACACACACACACACACACACACACACACACACACACACACATCAGGTAAATCAATACACAGATCAGGTAAATCAACTCCGGAGCTTAAATTACTCATTCATTATTCCAGTGACCTACATTGATATAAAAGACTCTTCCATTAGGTCAGTGTTTCCCAAACTTTTTCTGATGGGCCCCTTTTGATAGACAATAATAATATCTTCAAGCCCCTCACCCCACCTACACGCACCCACATAAAGACTCTCAGGCCCTGTTTTCACCTGGTATTAAGATGCGTTATGGTCGAACAGATCAAAAGTAGACGAAAGAGACACATTCCCGTTTACACCTGGTGTTTTAATCCGTCTCTTTTGTACACTTTCAACTACTTTTGTCCTGATTTCTTCAAGGGGAGGGTCTATGGGTGGGTAAATGTATCCCCCCCCCAGATTTTTCGATCTAATGGACAAAATAAGCTCACGCAATTTACATAAGAACACGCCACGAGATGATGGGAAATCATACAAAAAGCAGCAGCTTTCGTTTCTGTTCTGACAGCCGCAGTATGTGTGTTAGAAAGCAGGAATGGTGAGAGAACATTGTGTTTGGTACGTTTTTCAACTTCAAACCAAACTTGGGTTGTGGCTGTTCGAATGCAGTCGAACACATGAGCGTTCACACTATGAAAGCAATCCGGTCAAACGCAGTTTCGACTACCTCTGTATTTAGCGTCGTCATCTTGTGATCCGATTGACCAAAACCAGGTGTAAACAGGGCCTCAGACATGACCTTGCACGCAAAATCCTATCGGATTTATTTGAAACATTTTAATGAATACAGTACTACAAAATCTCAATGGGCTTTTCTTTGTGTTCGTGATGTGAAGTCTTCATACTGCACACTGTGCAACACACTATGGTCTCTCTTCATTACCCACAGTTGTACTGGTGAACCTGAGCGAACAATATTTTCTTGTCTTGAGGCTGTCTACTCTTTTGCGGCTTAATGCAGTTTTAATATCAAGTCCCGCAGTTCAACAACAGTGGACTGCATTTTACAACACTCACTTATTCGACTGATTTGGATGTTAAATTTGGCTTTGGGAGGAACAAAAGTTCACCGCACAATAATCTTTATCTCGATTATCTTGTTTTCAATCGTTGGGTGCCGAAATCGAAAATCAATTACGATTAATCGAACAGCCCTAGGTCTTGTAAAGCAAAAATTAGTGCATGTGATTTAGGAAGAAGATAAAAGCATCCTGTGTATTACCTGCCAGCCTCTTGTTGACCAAGCCTGCTAAGCATTTCGCTGCAAACGTGTAGGAGAACATGTGTGAACACGTACAGATCAGATCCTCCAACTGGACCAGAAGCCTGTCAATCTCAGGAATATCCACCTGTTGGTTAATTGATGAACTGAAGATCTTTTACAATAATTACATCATTTGAACAGCCCCATAAATGCTGTTTCTTAAACTGTGTTAAAAATATTTGTTTTGGTTCAGCCAATGTGCAAATGGAGTCCTAAGTGAAAGGAGTTTCCCAAACTTGTAATGAGAAACACTTATAAACCTGCAGTTGCTTTAAGAGTTTCCTGTGGTTTTACATCTCAAATTAAGCTTTTTGTTAATGTTTGAAAATGAAGAAATTAAAGGGATAGTTCACCCAAAAATGAAAATTCTGTCATCATTACTCACTTTAAAGAGTTTCTTTCTTCTGATTAACACAAAAGAAGATATTTTGAAGAATATGGGTAACCAAACAGCCCTTTATAAAACACAAAAAAGGATTCAATAGGCCTAGATGTGGGAGCTGAATACATAAACAAAACAAAAACAAGAAGCCAACAACCAGATAAAATGTATGTTGTAAATTATCTTACCTTCTTTATTTACACTCAAAACTGAAAACCCATTGAGATCCCACTAGTTATGAATGCATCAATATGGGACACTTATGTACACCACCTAGTTAAACCCTGTTTCTTCTGATGTTTAGCCACCAGAATTTCACGAGCCCGCTTCCTTTGTTTTGCTGCATGCCTCAGCCTTGCCTGTTTTTCTTTGAGGCATTTATTTTCATTTTTTTTAATTACCTTGTAATGTCACTCTTCACAAAAAAACGAGAGAAAAAAAAAAGATCAGCCTGAACGGACAGCCCCCCCCACCCTCAAAACACTTTCTCATTGGATCTACGCAGATCTCGTAGGTGACCTATTTTGATCTCAAAAAGGTGAATTTTCACCTAAAGGTGAGGAGTTTGCATCTATGTAAAAAAATAAATAAATAATATATATATATATTTATAATTATTAGTCATTGCTATATAAATCACAAAAAAAAAAGTTGCATTTTTATTTTAAATTGCATTTGCATATAATTATTAGTCATTGCTATATAAATCACAAAAAAAAGTTGCATTTTTATTTTAAATTGCATTTTAAAACATTTTTTTATCAGAAAAGACAATCGTGCAGCCCTACAATAAAGAACTGTGTTGAAAACCTCTGGTACTAAATGAATAATCTGATGAGAGCAAGCTAAAAATTGAACTTACGCTGCGTGGAAGAGAGCAAACACAGGCCATCAGCAGACACACCAACTGAGACGGCCCCTGGGACTCTGTCTGGCTCTGTGGGAAAACGTTGAAGAGATACTGATGATTCGAGAGACATTAGACCACAATTCTTCCAGAGCAGACTCTCATATTGAAGTTGAGCTTAGTTCATCTGGATTGGCAGATCTAAACCTGACTTTTGAGTGATTGATCTTGTCATACCTGGAGCAATTGGATTTGGGATGGAAAGGCATTCTCTGGCAGAAAGGACACATCTCCATCCAGGAACAGAGAAACAGCCTGGGCGGCCATGCGGGACGCTGATCTATAAGAAAACAATAAGGCTTGTATTCGAAAATGTGTATATTACTAATAAGGGCTGAGTTATTCATATAATCTATTTTAATATTTTAATCTAAATAAAGATTTTTTAAAGAAAGAAGATACTTTACAAAGACAGTACATTACGCGTATACAGACAGGAGCCAACGCTGTGCTAAGTGAGCTGGTCGAGTGAGTTTTTTGTGAGGTTTTAATTATTTGTATTTATTTATTTTCTCTCTCTGTTGCGTTCAGTGCATTCTTCCGGAAACAATGGACCATATGAGACTCCAAGTCACAGTTCATCACTTAGCACAGCGTTCGTGGCTTGACTTGTCGAGACTGTTTTGCAAGATGGCTTCTGTCTGTATACGCGTATACAAATGTCTTTATAAAGTATCTTCTTATTAAACTGTTTGTACACTTACAATGTTCTCAATGCTTTGGTTTGCATGTAGGGACCCTCACTATGCTACCGTGTTAGTGTGAGGCTATTTTGAGCCTTGTTAGTGGTATTAACTAGCGATTTAATTGTATGTATTCTGTGTCCCATAAACTAGCGTTATAAGCTAATCTGTTTTAAGAGATAAAACTCTTTACATTCGATTTTCATGAAAACGCTTCCCAGAGAACGATCTGCTCGGTAAACATGTGTTAATTACCCCTAGGTTCATTTTTGACCGGAGTTGTCCTTTAACACATAACCGACTGTGTTTACCAGGATACTCGCAGAGGCTGCATTTGTATGCACGTGTCCATTTACGTTTAAAAGAAAGAGAACTGAATTCGGCATTCAAGTGCTTTCTGTGCATGTGCACAGAAAACAGCGCGAGTACTCAATGCAATGCAAATGATAAACTTTCACTCTATGAGGGTCAAACCTTGGAATTAATCTGCAAATCACATGCGTTCTAAACCGGGGAGGAGCTGGCCTGTACAGATCACGGATCAACTACGATCCCTATACTTCACATCGCACATCCAGTGATGTGACTATCACAGATGCGCACATCGCGATATCGATGCTAAAACAATATATTGAGTGTCCCTAGTATAGCTTGTAATCAGAATCAAAACGATTCTTGAAATTATCAATACCCAGCCCTCATTTTCAGTACACATCTGAAAGTCAAATCAGTCACATAATATAACATATAACTATATATAACTGTGTTTTGTTCGCCTGGACTCACTCTGATTGTAACGCAGCACAGGCTGTGCTGATGACCGGAACTAAAGCAGACAGAACGGCTTCATCTGTGAGTGGACTACTGTGACCTGTTGAACAAACACACAGTTACATCTACAAATAGCACAAACACTTACACACACACACCAGAAAACACTGACAAACACTGACCAGAGTCTCTACTCTGCAGCGCTGCCTGTAAGGCCAGTCCTAGAAGTCGTGGAATGATGTTGTTGTGGAAGAATTGTCCAATCTCCTCAGTGTCACGTGCGTGCGCTGCTATCCGCTGCAAACTGATGCATACAGCGGTCACTTCCTCCACAGAGAAACTACAGCTACCTGAAAGATGAACAACATGTGTTTTTCAAACTGATTTTCACTTTAAAGCTGCTTTGAAATAAAGTGGTATATAAATAAAGGACCTGCATTTGTATCAGAATCAAATAATTAATCCATAATGTGCAAGAAACTGTGCTATACTGACCAGAACAGGAACAACCAGATCTATAATATTACAGTGTTTCCCTAGCCTGGATGCCAGCCAAATTTAGCCCCGCCCACAACATTTTTGTTCGGGCAATTCGGTCTGGAATCGCTCCATAGAGGAGTTATTATGCCAGAACAGAAACTTTTCGGACCAATGAAATCATCAGGGCGGGCTTTAGATGATGATGGACAGATGATGAACAGTAACGTAATCATCCACGTCATCAAAGGCGCTTTGGGTTGAATTTGCTCTTATCCTAAACGGAGAACTTGTCCGTATATGCATTCACCTTCACTATTTCTCTCAGAAATGATGATCGTGTTGGGAAGTACTCTGTGTATCCTTAAATTCTTTTTTTACAACACCGGCAAAGATCAGTCACACTCATCTTTTTCTTCTATCGTTACTTAATCCAGTGTGCGTGCAGACAGGGTTGCCAGGTTTTTTTTGCAATGTTGCACACAATTGCTACTCAAAACTATAGCCCAAAACAATAGCTTTACGGAGGGGGTTCTCCAGGACAAAATACATTATTTTGGCATGGTTGCCTGCTAAAATTCGCATTCCTGGGTCTATGTATCACATAATTGGGGTCGCTTCAACCCGAGGACATGGAGAACAACATGCGGGAAAAACACGGACTTGGCAACAGTGCAGTTGAGTTCTGTTGACATTTGACAACTAACGTCACGCGTCGCTCCGTTGCTCTGTTTGGTTGTAGGTCTATCCAATAGAGGTCTTTCCTGGTTTGGTTGAAACACACCCCATAATCACAGCCCAATGGAGCGGTACCAGACTCATATTCTGACTAGAATTAAGTATGACCACGTCAGGCTAGTGTTTCCCAGTAATTACCACTAATCTGTTCCGATAACTTCAAAATGAGCCAAAAATATTTACATTCTCTTACATATTATTAACATTTTTGCATTGTTGCTTTAGCAAAGTATCTGTCAATCAAACTAAAATGCTAAGTGCGATATGGCTTAGTGCACTAATCAAATCACAAAATGCTGCAATATATTATATAGTCTGAGCACTGCGTGTTTCAGAGCGAAGCATCACAACTTGTTTACTTACAGGCGAGCAGTTCACGATCCAGGGTTTTTGGGAACGCAACGTGCACCCCTTTATTTTCAGAGTTGTGTAATCTCTAACATTTGGTGGACGGATGTTTAAAACACTTTACTAGAATTGTAATAAGAAGCATTTGTGTGACTATTGTTTTAGAAACTTAAAATTCCTGCAGTTTTTGCCAAAATAAAAGCTCTGAGGTTTAACTCTTGCAATTGGTGGTTGATTATGATTTTGATACTTTTTATGGCCTAAAATTTGATACAACCGAATTTAAGCCTTTTTAAGGACCTGCAGGGACCCTGATCATTTCTCAAAAATGATCATCAAAATGAATGTGTACCTGTGTGGGCTGAAGCCAGCACCTGTAACAGAACGGGGGTGCTTTCCTGCACAACACTGAGCTGAGACGACACAGACGCTACTGCCGTCACACACCGCTGACGTACAGCTGCGTTAGACTCTGTAGAGAAAAGTAGTCCCACATATCTGATAAACTGCCATTGATGTTATTCATGTGTGTGCATTACTTACGATAGTCTCACCTGATAGGATCTCTTCCTTGAGCCGAGGGATCATCCTGGAGATGAAGGCTTTGGGATGCAGATGAGCCAGAGAGCCTGAACACTCCATTACAGCCAAACTGAGGGACAGAAATGTCAGTGTGGGAAAAGCTTTAAGATGTAAGCACATCCTCTCCTATGATCTATCGTGTGTGTGATAACTACCTCACTTGAGTATCTTCTTCCTCCAGAATGAGTCTGGTCAAATGATCAACAGCTCTCTCAACATCTGTCGGAGTCAACAAGCCTTCGAGGAGCAAACAAGAGTGACGTAACACACACCATGAGCATGTTATCGTTCGACCTCCCACATTCATTCAGTGTTCAGAAACTTGGCCTGCCCAGAAGATATTTATATACTATTATAGTTTTTATTTTATTTTTATTGCGCCGTTATGTCCCACGTAGGACAAAGAGGATTAGGAAAGTACATATAGTTTTATTAATATTTTGAATTAGCTTTTATTTTTATATTTTCAGTTTTCATTTTAAATTCATATTAAGTTATTTGTATGTGCTTTTGCCATTTTTCTTAGTTATTTTCTTTTAAAATATTACAATTTAGGTTTACTTTATTTCATCCAGTTCAGTTATTATTTACAATATTAAATTCAGTGATTTCATTTATACTTTAAATTATTTGTCTAGACAAAATTTTGATTTTTATATTTTATTTTAGGGGAAAAATAATAGTTTTAGTTAACAATTATAACCCTGCTACCCAGTCGTAAGGATTAAGTAGAACGGATCATGCATTCATTTTTTACAGGTTGTTTTTAACAACTGGGAACTATTTGCAGTATGAAAATGACCACTTCATGAGCACTGTTACTGAGAAGAGAAGTGGTTACTCAATCATAACAAAGGTCATTGACATTTAGATG
The DNA here is from genome assembly GCA_023029165.1 of Gobiocypris rarus. NCBI lineage: Eukaryota > Metazoa > Chordata > Actinopteri > Cypriniformes > Gobionidae > Gobiocypris > Gobiocypris rarus. The sequence continues at coordinate 3,125,137 of CM040920.1, read as the reverse complement.
TACTAAAAATACTGTATACTGTAAAACTACATTAATGTTTCATTTTAGTGCAATTTTCTATGAAATACATATTAAATACAATGAATAAAAATGCTTACCAATGCTGCATTTGATACAAAAATAAAGTAAAAACAGTAATATTGTGAAATATTACAATTTAAAATCATGTGAATATATAGTAAAATGTGATTTATTCCTGTGCTCAGAGCTGAATTTTCATCATCATTACTCCAGTCTTCAGTGTCACATGATCCTTCAGAAATCATTATCATATGAGGATTTACTGCTCAAGAAACATTTCTGATTATTAGCAATGTTGAAAACAGTTGTGCTGCTTCATATTTTTTGTGGAAACCTTGATTTTTTTTTTACAGGATTCTTTGATGAATAGAAAGTTCAACAGAACAGCATCTTTATAACATTATAAATGTCTTTATTGTCACTTCTGATGAATTCAATGCATCCTTGCTGTACTAATGTACTAATGTCTTTCAGAAATCTTGTGTATATACTCACAGGGCTGCTGTCCCAGTGCAGAGAGCACACGTGTGGCTGTAACCTGTAGACCAGCACTAGACTCCGCCAGCGCAGAAAACACCACGCTACACAAAGACTGCTGAAACGCAACCAATACACTCTCCTCTGTGTACATGCAGGAGACAGAGAGAAATGCATCAACACTGTATATTAAACAAATATTCAAAACATGTTATATTAGAGTTTTAGGGCCCTATTTTAATGATCTGAGCGCATGGTCAGAAGCGCATGGTGCACTTAGTCCGAATCCACTTTTGCCATTTTTACGACGAAAAAAAATAAAAAGGTCTAAAATGGTTGTACCTCGTCTCTTAATGAGTCATGGGTGTGTTTTGGACCTAACGTGCAATAAACCAATCAGTCTCATCTCCCATTCCCTTTAAAAGGCTTGAATATAGACACCCTCAACCTGACGAGTCAGTTTAAATACATGTGTATTGCCACGATTGGTCAAATAATTTCATTCGTTTTTACTGTAAACAATACATGCAATGACATGTAGGCATTTTTATCTTCTTTATGTACACAATAATAATCTTTTACACTGTAATCCTTTTATATGGAGTGTGCGCTGTGCACCCGCCTACAGGTGCATATTACTAACGCACCCTTTAAATAAAACAAAAAAATACTGCGCTATTGACTTCAGACCTGGTTTTTGTTGGTCAATTGCATAGTCGTTTTCAGTTCCTCAAAATAGCAACAGTGCACCTGAACACACCTGAGGCCTGTTGCATGAAGCTAGCTGAATAAACTGAGTTTCAGAGCAGGTTTAGAGTTGACAAATCCAGATAAATCCAACCTGGTTTAGATCAAGTTCAATGGTTTCTCAAAGCTTGGTATAAACTTTCTCTGTCAACTCAGGTTTAAACCAGAGTTTGTGATTAACACCTGAGAGTGTGACACGTGCGGCAAACAGCCAATCACAGTGTCCGTTTGATTCACTTCTCGCAAGAGAGACGGCGCAATTCACTTCTCTTCTGAAGATTGAGAGATCGTTTTGAAAATTATCATGAAAAGAAATGCGTTTACAAAGCAGGAATAAACTGCTGCTGCAGTGGAAGTTTGAGAAGGCGCTGAAAGATTGTCTGACTATATCAATGCATGATGTCAATCAAAGAAATATGCCTAATAATTATAGCTTCACAAAGAGCTCAAATGAATACACGTTGTTTAAAAGAATTATGAATGCATCTTTTATATTTATATTAATGTTTGGCTTCTTGTCAATATGAATATATTATATTAATTAAAAGTAATTATAATTCATATAATATAATAAATGATTAGCACCAAAGGATGAGCAATTTTGTCTCTAACGTTTTTTTTTTCACTATAAACTGCAAAGTTGAAATGAGAGATACAGGGGGTGCGGCTTTATTGCGTCTTTACTTGCAGCTGATTGGTCCATTTTTGATTTGCGATCTCAAACCCAGAATAAAACCTCCTCCAGAGCAGGTTAGCCGTGTAGAAACCAATCCACCTTCTTGAGCTCGAAAAACCAGAGTTAACTCAAACTAATCTTGAACTTACTGAAACCAGCTTTGTGCAACAGGCCACTGGTTTTCAGACCAGCATGGAACAGATGGCACGAATGCATTTGCTATTTAAACAATGTGGCACTGGACATGAAAATGATAACTGCATCGGGCTGAAACTAGGGCTGGGCGATATCTAAAAAAAATTATATCTCGATATTGTCAACATTTTTACGATATTCAATATACATCTCGATATGTTTGCAATTGCTTTTAAATAAATGAAAGCCCCCATTAAAAACAACAAAAACTATTTAGATAGAACAAAATTAAATACAAAATGTTTATGTTTACTGAACAGGTTGGGATGACCAAAATCTTAAATCATGATACGAGTAATTTAATATTTTTCTAAAATGTACTTTTATAATTACTATAGATTTTTAATTTTATCTTCTTTTTTTTAAATAAGCAAAACATGCAAATTACAAACAATATGACAAAAACAGTGCTTTATTTTCAGCTACAGTGGGTCTATTTAACAGCTGCAAGTCAAGAAATAAATCAAATATAAATTTAAAAAAACTGCTCAGTGTTCACTCTATAAATTAACTATAGGCTACACTGATTCTTAGTAAATATATTAAAGTTGTTTAGCCAAGCATGGGGTGGTTTTCTATTTTTCGTTGTTGTGTGATTAACATTAAATCACACAGAATATGAGGTCCGGCCCTTTAAGAGCTGCACGGACCAAACTCATCGTAACACACGATTTCTCACTCAACTAAAGACATATACTACTGTGTTTAATACTCGCCAGGACGTGCATTTTAACATTTGTTTGACCATTGAAACCCAATAATCAATGAAAGAACTGAATCCCGATCGTATGTTGTCTGAAAAGCATGTGCTTCAGGTCAGAGTCCGGCAGCACAAGCTATTATTTCTCCCACGCGCGCATGTTTCTGTTGCTTTCTTTGTCATGCGCTGTGCGTATATATTTAACTCTTCTGCTTCCTATGGTTGGGTACCGAAATGTCATAACCTTTATAATCAGTATGTACAGGACCGAATCAGAGCTTTTGGTGCCTTATTTCGGTGCCACTTATTTTCAAACATGCTTTCTTGCTTTGCCGCCGCTCTCGCATATCACAACTATTCAGTGTTTTTAACCACATCATGTTTATTTTAGGTTTCAGACGTGTAAATGCTGTAAAGAGTACTAGCAAAAACACACACTGATGTCTATGGAAGCGGCAAAAATAATCCTTTCAGAAAGTTAAGATAACTTGACTACGTGTTTGATTCACATCAGATACACATTATATAGTGACTATATAGTTTATTCTTCTCCCAGTTCAGCAGCGGTCACTTACTTTCATGTATTTCGTAAGACGAAGATAAATTTATGTGATGTAAATCCGAGATCCGATTCTCTGAGGTGCAAACTAATGTGGCGCCGCCCATCGCGCAGTACAGATCAACTAACACACATTTACTCACACATATTTGAAAATCAGAGTATCCGATAGTTCATGACATAGTTAGCAAGTTTGTGAATATTTTGAAGAAAAAGGAAATAACGAAATGAACCCGATACAGCTGAGCTGTCATACTGCTGTGTGTCATGTGACAAGCATGACGCGTCTCCATGGAAACATTCATGGAAATATTTAGCCAGAGAATATGGTCATGTTTCTGTAAAATAAAGCTGAAGCTTGAAGCTGGTTTATATTAGAGCAAGAATACAGACGACTGCTGGTATTACTGTAACTGTTATTATAGAGTTAAATTATGCCTGTTGTAGTTGGGTTAGGTGGCTTTAGTTTTACTGTGGATTTGTTAAGTAAATTGTGTTTTGTATTTAATTATATATTTAAGTATACTTTAAACTTGTAATACATTTTTTCAATTTAAATAATTAAATAAAAAAAATAAAAAGCCATTCTTTAATCTCATCCACCTCATTTTGTGGCTCTTTTTTAAAAAGTATCGGTTCAGGCACCTTTTAGGCACCGGTACCGTTTTAAAAGTATCGGTTTGGCACCACATGATAGGGCCCATAGACTCTTTCCCAAGCAGTAACCAATATGCACATAATCAAAGTTGTAAAAAGTCTTATGAATGAGATCTGAGGGTATCAGTCGCGATAAGTCTTGAGGTGAATGTGTTGAGCAGGAGTTCACATACCTCCATCTGCAGGCCGGCTGAGTGGGGTGGGCTGCACGAAACCCTGCAGAACCTCCAGCAGGGTGCGCCGCTGTGCACACTGCATAAAGATAGGATCAAATGAATTATGCATTACAGCACAGTATGCTTGTGTAAAGACACTGGCTCATTTCTGAATATATCTGCAGCAGGACTCAACTTAGGAGCACATGTGCTCTTGAGACGAAGAGTAAGTGTCAAGCGCTTCAAGAGAGTACCTGCGTCCTGTTGTTGTACTGCTCCAGGAGGGCAGGTATGACGGCAGCCGACACTATCAGACTCGCTCTGTATGAGGCTCCGGCGGCAGCCTGCAGGAGTTTGGTACTGGGCCACACCAGCTTGAGGTCTGGCTCGGAGAGATGGTGCTGACAGTCTGAGAGGACAAGACACACACCAGCTGTGATGGTAGAACAAGCCTGGGCGGCACTGATGCATGTGAGCATGTGAAGATGATAGTTATGACAATGAACAGTCGCCTTTGTCTGGATAATTAAAGAAGACCTATAATGCCTATCTTTCTTTAGTGTGTAATATTGCTATTGGACCATGGAAAATGTCTGCAAAGTTACAAAGCACAAAGTCCCTCCAGTGGGAGTTCTTCTCTGTATCAGTATCAGTGTTTCTGAACTCCTGAAACACCTCCATTGAGTTTTCTTCCGGGAACGAACACGACACGATAATTAATGGGTGGGTGAGTTAGTTAGTAGTGTGTTGAAACTCATGGTTATGGTAAGGAGCGGGACATTTCCCAAACACGCTCAAAGCGCTTGATCAATCATAACACACTGGTTCAGCCGACCAATCAGAGCACAGTGTGCTTTTCAGAAGGAGGGGCTTATAGAGAGAGGAACTAAACAGGGGTGGGTTTCCCGAACAACCACGTACTCACTGCTGAACTACCATAGTACGTTGCATCATTGAAGAAATTAACTAGCTAGTCACGACTGTTTCCCGAAAAGTATTGTAGCAAATCTGTCGTTCAACCACGTTGGTTAATGATGTCACACAGGTGGTGGAGTAACAACTGCTTTTAATGAATTAATTTGAGATCAAATTCATGCTAGATTTTTTTCTAAATTTATATTTTTATACTAAATCTCCCAGATTAAAATAGGCTCGTTCTTATGCTCTAGAGCACGTTCGCACATGCGCACTCTTAAAAAAAGGTGCTTTAAATCTCTTGACAAACTTAAGACATAAATTAAATTTTTTATGTATTCAAATTAAATATATAGACTGTACTAAATGTCAGCTTGCTTATTTTGCTCAAGATAAGGACTTATTAAAGGACCTGTATGTAGGATTGTGGCCAAAACTGGTACTGCAAACACGTTCAAATGACTGTAGAGGTGTATCCCCTCTCCCCTGACTCGAGGTGGCCAGATAGGCTGCAGGATCCAGCAGGAACGTAGGCTGCTACATGGAGCTTACAATGCAAATGACGAGTCCTGCACAGTAATTTGGGTTTTTCTTTCTGTTAATTATGTCTATGCTTCATGAGCGGTATTTTAGGTTTCGTAAAGTTAGACATTTTTTATCCAAAAAGTGTGTAGCTGCAGCTGTGGTACTAGAGCAGAGCTGGCAACCCCCATGCCCAAACACTACTGGACTTCGTGATTGGTAGATCGGTGGAGGGTGGCGCTTCAGGCCAAAACACAACATGTCAACATCAACATCAGCTGAGGGCTGCAACTTCACTTTTAAAATGACAATATCCTGGCCGGACTACCGTTGTCAGTGATATAAGTATTTGAATTTAACTTGATTTCTTAATGTCTAGTGACATATCAGGGCCATTTTATGATTAATTGAAATACATTTCTTACATACAGTTCCTTTAAGTCCACATATCATGCAAACAAGAAACTCTGCTTCTAACCACAGGTCAAGAGCTGTCGTTGCAACCACACAACTTTGCGATGCTGTTTGCGAATGTTCGTTGGAACGATGGTTTCGGAAAAAAAACGACTGGTTGAACTATGTTGATAACGACTGAACTTGCGATCATAGCTGGCTAACAATGCTTTTGGGAAATGCACCCCAGAGCGTTACTAATAGACTGGGAAGAGGGGAGCTGCAATAATGGAGAATATGTAGAGGTGCACCGATTCCAAATTCCTTTTTTTTTTTGTAAGTGTGACCTGCCGAAATGTTGCCGATTCCCATTTTAACAGCTATAATTGACAGCATATTCAAAAAAACACAAGTAAAAAATCTGTAATAAAATAAGAACAAATTGCAAACAACAGCACAAAGAAATGCAGTAGAATAAAGAGAGATATGAAATATAAACAGCTTTAAGTTTTTCAGGTGGGTTTGACAGTAGGTTAGTATTAATATTAGAGTGCGGTCACTTTTAAGAGTTTATGCACTGATCCAATATAATGTTACACAACATGCTTTATCTTTATCAGCTATTTACATTCCAAACCTGACTGTGTTTAACCGAATACTCGCCAAGACTGATATTTTGACATCATTTTGTATGTATTTGACCTCATTAGTTTCGAGACCACGAAATTAACAATGTCACTAAACTAACAAAGTGTGTTTCTGGTTGTGAGAGGAAGATAACCTTGCTCATTTTCCCAAATAACCCAGCGTTAAGGAAACATTGGATGCAGTTTGTTTTTTCGGAGCAGCAACAGTTATGCAAGTGTGTGTTTGTTCAGTCATGAGTCGAAACTGCAGGCGATGAGTAAAACTACATCAAATTTCTGTGCTTTGTTGGCAATGTGCATAAAATGTAAAAAAGACGAATTGAATTGAAAGTTATCCAGGGATAATGCCATGATATATCTGTATGTGTGTGTGCATGCGTTTGTGTGTGTGCATGCTCATTACTCTTTAGCTCCGCCCACTGCATGCCCGCACGAGCTCGGGTGTTTTCGGAAAGAATCGGTACAGCGTATCTGTCTTTTATAAATCTGATGAAACTAAAGACTCTTCAGAGATATGAAGGATGCAATACTACTCTATAGATACTCAAGATTAACATGAGATTGGCAGAAACTGTGTATGTTTATGTACCCTTAAAAAGCAAAATCAAGACTTCATAAATAGCATAACATGGCCTCTTTAACTAGGAATAATCATGGCAAGATGTGCTCATGCATAATTTAGTTCGATCAGCTATTTTTACCCTTTATGCTTCATTCTTGTACTACTAAGAAAACATCCTTGTTTGAATCCACCATTTGCAGATACCTTTGAGGACGAGGTTTAGAAACACCTGCAGGGAGTCCTCAGAGTCTGAATTGAGCACAGAACGGGACAGACAGGACGTCAGTGCACTGAGAGCCGACAGACCGGCTGATTCCACCCGCTCACTGGCCGTCTGGAACACCTACACACAGGAAATAAGCTCAAAGATCAAATATACAACACAGCAAAGTTCTCAAACCGTCCTCAGACACACAGATATAATGACCTCCTCCCTAAAATTATAATGTCAGCAATAGGCTTTCATGTATAAAGACCCACTTATCCTGTGAAAAATTATATTTTTATCTGGAATAGAAAAAAAAACATTAAATATTATCTGGGAAATTCTTACCATCTATTAAGTTGACACTATTACTGAAGGAAAAACTAATAACGTAATTTATTGATGTATTAAGTAATCCATTATTTTTAATAAATGTATAATTATTATTATATTTATTTATATATTTTTACATTCACAAACCCTAGTTTGAACATTCCTGCAAAACACAGTGTGCCAAAATGCCAAAATTTGATTGAAGTGGGACAAAAAAAAGGTATGTATCTATAACAGCTATTTTTAGCTACAGCAAGATAGAAAAACTCTTTAATGTATTGTATTGCAGGTAATAACTCGCTTCTTACTTGCAGTATTCGGCACTTGCACATTCAAGCGTTTTAAGCAGTAACTGCTGTAGTTCACACAACTGAGCCAAGGAAACCCAGTTCATTTTTTGACATCATGGACAATCATGTTCAATTTTAGGGGTAAAAGTGAATTTTTCTAAATCTCTTTGTTTCGACTGTAAATAAATTGAGCTGTTGAGGTTTTTTAGGCCAAACTTTGTGCAAACTCTGTAGAGATTTGAGTCAAACTTTGTATTAATATTGGGTAGAGTAGTCAGGCGTTCTCTCTCATTAGTGCTTGATATTCATTAAAAACCCATCATGCATGTGGACTGTACAGCAGGTAAAATAAGTAAATATATTTCTAAAGGTGCTATTGAGATTAAATTTTCACCAGATGTTGGTAAAACGACATGCAATCCACAGATGCAAAGCAATCAAACCATAGATGTCTATAAATAAAGTTATAAAGCAATCCTGCCCCTTGTTCAGTCGCAACTGATGGCCTATAAAAAGGTGTCTCATTACCATCTCATGATGGGTAAAAGCAAAGAGCACTCAAGACCTCCACAACCTTATTGTTGCAAAACATACTGACGGCATATGGAGTTGTCTGAATGATTTCAGTGAGCACTGTTGGTGCCATAATCCGGAAGTGGAACATCATTTCACCATAAACTGGCCACGACCAGGTGCTCCTCGCAAGATTTCTGACAGAGGAGTGAAAATAATTCTCCAAAGAGACTTGTGGACAGCTTCAGAAAGACCTGGAATTAAAGAAAGCATTAAGTAATGCACACAACCGCCATGGCCTGTATGCGCACTCAGCACACAAGACTCCATTGATGAAGAAAAAGCATGTTAAAGCTCGTTTCAAGTTTGCTGCAAAACATTTGGACAAGCCTGTGAAATACTGGGAGAATATCGTCTGACCAGATGAGACCAAAATAGAACTCTTCGGATGCCATAATACACACCATGTTTGGAGGAGAAATGGCACTGCATGTCACCCCAAAATCACCATACCAAACGTGAAGTTTGGAGGTGGGAATATCATGGTGCGGGGCTGTTTTTCAGCATACGGTTCTGGCAAACTTCATATCACTGAAGGAAAGATGAATGGAAAATGCTGCTATCTACCAGGATGATGAAGATGAAACGAGGGTGGACATTTCAGTAAGACAATGATCCCAAAACACAAAGCCAAGGAAACTCTCAACTGGTTTTTCAGGGAAAGAAAATAAAGCTGCTAGAATGGCCCGGCCAATCACCTGACTTCAATCCAACTGAAAATCTACGGAAAGAACTAAAGATCAGAGTTCACAAAAGAGGCCCACAAAACCTTCAAGATTTGAAGACTGTTTGTGTGGAAAAATGGGCCAAAAATAACACCTCGTTTCTCCATAGAGGAGGCATCTTGAAGCTGTTATTACCAACAAAGGCTTTTGTACAAACTATTAAATAAATTTTAAGTAAGCATGTTCAATACTTTTTCCCTTGTGTCATTTAACATTATTAATTCATGGACAACTATGGTTTGATTGCTTTGCATGTGTGGATTGCATTAGCCTGGCCCTACCAGACTCTCGTACATTTCATTTGTACAGAGAGTCTGGCCACTCTCCATTGACAAGCGTTAATTTCCTTGAAGGGGGGTAACTCAGTTGAAGTTTAAAACTACTGGATCTGCACAGAGCCACTCTGGATCTGCCATTACCAATCGCTAACGTTTGGTCGTGGCGTATGTCATGCTCCATTTGCCTTAGCAAACTCCTTTGCCACTAACGGAGCGAGCTGGAAAATCAATTTCCCGAACCCTGTGGGGAGGGGGGCCAACATCATGGCCACCAACAAAACAAAACCTGGCTTTAACTTATGGATATTCGGCAGTGTTGCCACGACGAAAAGATTGGCTTCACTCACATGTTTCTCTGATGCCATTACTGAATTACAACTCAAACTAGCGCACAACATCAACATCAGCAACTCCCTCTGTTTGCTGATTGGACCGGTTAAAATTTGGCCGGAGAAAACCAGCGATTATACCGCAAACCCAGACGACGTACTGAAGGAAAATGAAAATTGCGCAAACGTATGTGGGAGGGCGGAGCCAGGCTAGGATTGCATGTAGGACTGCACGATAATGGTTAAACTGATCATCACGATTATTTTCCTCAAAATTATAATCACGATTATTCTATCAAAAAATGTATGGCCATTTTGCATGTTCTTTACCAACGTACACTTCACCCAAAAGGCCTGTAAGTAGGAGACTGACTTCATTTAACCAACTATGATAATTTCGTTAGGTGGTAAATCAATACAAAACACACGGTTTCGGTGAACGCTTTGTAATCTGTATTCACATTAAATTTATAAAGCAACAATTTGTTTGCAGTCCAGACAAACCACAGATTCAGATTGATTATTAATGTAAGACACTAGCTATGTTTCCTTCCAGAGTTGCAAATCTAACTTATGCGCAAAATTGCAATATCGCCTAAAACATTTGCGAATAAAGCACGGTTTCCATCCAGTGAGTCGAAGAGAACATGATCGTCACTTCCTGATGAACTGCCACAAAAAAAAAAAAATCACTAAGAAACACCAGAGAAGCCACCATATATAATAATTTACGTATATAATATATTATACATCTCAGAGCGTGCAGATGAAACGCAATAAACGTGTTGTCTTGCTTTCGGCGGCAGATGCTGCTGCTTGGGAACGGTCATGTAAGACAGTTCTAGGAGGAAAATATACCGAGTAGGGGTGTGACGTAGGGCTGTGTATCACCAACTATGTCACGATATGATACGCATCACGATATGGATAAATTTGGAATTAGTAACATTTAATATCGGTTTATTGAATAACCAGTGTTATAACAGTTGTGACAAGTGAAAAAAGTATTTAGTTTTTGTCATTAAGAAAATAATGAGTTAAATAAAAAAAAAAATTATTACAAAAAAATAAGAAGCTTGGAATGGCTCGATTCAAACTGATTATTTTGGATATATATCTGGTACACACATCTCTCAACTAATGCTGTAAAAATAGGAGTCCGTTGTAGCCTACTATAATATTAACGGATTTGTACAAACACTTAAATTACACTGAATGTTTTTTTTATAATATAAACTTAACAAATTACATAATCATATTTCTACTCCATTTAGTTTTTTGAAATAGGAACATTTAAAGGGTGGCTGTCATGAAAAACTTTCCAGATTAATTCAAACATGCATGAAATATTGAAAAAAAACGTAAAAATAATATATATAATGAATATGTAATATGGTGCATATATTTATCAAAATGCTCCTCTCTAGAGTTGATTTTTCAAGCTGACTAACGAGTTTGTGGACACTGGATATGGTTTTTCTGAGGTAAATGTGACATTATGTGAATTGTTTACAAGTTTTACTGGCGTCTTTCCGCGTTTGAAACACTGAGCGATCACATGAGACATACGGATTTCGGTAAGTTGTAGGCCTTTAACCCACTTTCAGATGCTCATTCATGTTTATTTCACGCTGTGTTTAGGCGGAGAAGAAGATCAGTTCACGTGCTTCACACTGCCTTGTCTCTCGAGCTGAGTTGCGCCATAGCAATCTCGCACCTAAGCGGTATTTATGTTTATAGATTTCGTAATAAAATGTAATTTGAAATCGGAGACTTTGTTTCATATCAGTAGTAACAAAGCACAAAGATTATTGTGATTTATTAGATGGAAGGCGCTGCAGTGTTCTGTTCATTCATAAACTTGACAATGTGAGAATTGGTTATGTTCAAAAGCACACAGTATCGATACGGCAGCTGCTTTATTGATACGCGCATTGTCAGGAGTTCATGACGATGTATCATTGTATCGATATTCTGAGCACAGCCCTAGTGTGACGAGACACGAGATTGTGTTCACGAGAACGAGATGAGATTTTTTCATGGTATTTTTAAGAAATCCTCAATGATAAAATACATGACTAGAAAATTGTTTGCAAGTGCATTTGAAATGTTTTAACTCATCATCATCTTGTAATGAATGTCATTTCAGTTCTACTTTCTGAGTATAAATTATCATATGCAGTAAAAGACAACACTACCTAAGCACTGAAAAGGGTTTGCCAAAAACTCAACTGACTGGCTCCTCTCCTGTAGGATTGTCTCTTCAGACCTCAAACCTGCACATGAGCTTCTTGTGACCTCCTAACTGAACTCCTTCCCACAAATTAATCATATTTAGTGCAAACAATAACTATAATCAAATTTGATATTGGGAGATCTGTAATACTTATAACAGTTCACTCCTTTGCAATGGACGCAGACAAAATTATAATATAAGCTTTTGCTTCCCGCACCATCTTTAAAAGGTCAGCAAAACATTAGGTTGAGCCTTCCTCCTCCATGTGATCGCGGTTGGTGTCCACCTGAGTTGACAACATTCACCAGCGTCACTTTTTCAATGACGTACGACTCGCAGTGACAGGGAAATATCCGATATGTCCGCTTACACAGTAGATGCAAATATTCATATCAGATTTATTTGCACATTTGAATGAGGCCTGAAAAATTCTGAGAATATCGGAATCCATGTGCTTTTTCCAGCTCATTATGCATAGCACAGATCATATCCCATCAAATAAAATCAGAATTGGGACACACTCACTCACTCACTTGGGACAGAACCTTGTCCAAACCGGCCCTCAACCAAAAACGAGTTTTCTGGATGCTTTGGCCTTACACTCAAGTCATTTGAAACTTCAAATCTTGGCATACAGTGATGGGAAATGTGTTGTACAGAGCAAACTAATATGAGAAAAGCACCTGTGAGTTCCTGTGTCCATTGTTTTATGCCGTTCTCTCTTACCTCCCTCCGTATCGAGCTCCAAAGGCCTGGAAGGAATTCTGCCAGCTCTTTATGGCTATATGTCCCACTGCAGGAGGCCTAAACAGAAGAATAGTGTACAGTTTATTTATAGCACACTAAGGCATGTTTTTTAGGCAACACTTTATTTTGATAAAGTGTCCTCTTTAGACATTCTACTGACTATGAGTAACTTAGCATGTCAACTTATTCTACTAGCCCTATCCCTAGCTTACTACTACTCTACATGACAGATAGCCATATGTCTAATTTGGACTATCAAAATAAAGTGTAAACATTTTTTTATAGTTATTATCTAGAAGATATTTTCAGCTAGAGTAACAGTGAATCTTGGCAATGCCAAAGTCATGGGTTCGATCCCCAAGCAATGCATGAACTGATTAAAATGTGTAGCTTGAATAAAGCACAAGTTGCTTCGAATAAAAGCTTCTGTCAAATGCATAATTGTAAATGAAAGATCTATAACAGTGGTTCTCAAATGGTGGTCAAAGACCTGCTCTGTATCAGGGAAAAAATTATAATATATCCAAATAGTAAAATAAGGTAACGCTTTATTTGAGTGTCCTTATTACACGTAGTTGCTATAATATTTACTAAATATTGTGCATAATTACATGCAACTAACCCTAAACCACACCCTAATCTTACCCATAGCTCTATAGTAAGCACATGTAGTTAATTAATATTACTCAGTACTTAAATATATAATTACATTGTAATAATGACACCTTAAAATAAAGCGAAACTTAAAATAACAACTAACCAAATAATTATGCATAATACTGTACTAGATTCAAATTGCTTCTAAATAAATAAAAAAAGTGCTGAAAGGGAAGAAAAGAAAAATAGTTTCTCATGTCTTTTGCTCGATATCAAAAAACATGCATTTAAAATATATATATATATATATATATATTTTTTAATTTTAAATTTTAAACCCCATTTTATTTTTTACCAAAATTTTCTGTTTTGAGTTTTCTGGCTTAAATTTTAAAGGTTTAATTATTTTTTTATAAATCAAAAAACATGTCTAATTAATTGAATTCATAAAAACACTAGTTTTTTAAAATCTTCATTCTGTATTGTGTATTTACATTTTTCTGTCAATCAAATGAAGGCATAAAAGATTAATTTAAATTTAGATTTTAATCATATGAACAGTGCTGAACAACAAAGAAAAAGAGAAATTGGAAGACAAATTGTGAGTAATTGTGAGTATGAATAAAGATTTAATAATAATTTGTATTATTAATATTAGGGATGTCACTGTAGCCGAATATATACTAGTGTCTGTGAATATTAAACTGCAAATACTATTTAAATATTACTCCTGCATGTTCTGCGTCTCTGTGTGAACGCGTTACACTCGCTCACTATCTATGTAGTCTCTGCTGTGTCACTATTTGAGGACACGAATGTATAAACCGTCACTTCATGAGCATTTACAGTTTCATGTGAGAAAACTTTCCTATCATGAACACCGACACTCAAAGCTCTTCACAGCAACCTGTCAAAATAAAAGTTCGGTTTAACATGAAGAAATTGACAGAATATATTCAGCAAATGTTGTACAGTAGATTCATCTACGTCTCTATGTAATAATAATACGCCTCTACTACTAATAATAATAATTATGCCTAGATTGCAGCTTATTTTTCACTAGAATTTTTTAAAAACAATGTTTACTTTTAAACAGCATACAGCCTTTAAATGTTTATGTACTATTTACTTATAATGATTAACAATAAATAATAAACTCATTGAATTTAATTAATTAAAAAAAAAGTTAAAAAAATAAAAACATTTTGCTGTGGTACAGAAATTGGTACAGAGTACCGTAAAAAAATGTATGTATTGGTACCGACTACTGGAATTTTGGTACCGTGACATCACTAATTAATATTATTATTAGTGTTAGAATTAATATTACATTGAGGCATAGCTAAATCCTACTGCACAACAGTAATATACTTCTGTCATATTTTCAAGTTAAACTAAACTTATTGTGACAGGAGATCTCTGAGTTCCCGTGTGTTTATGGTATATGGCGGTAGTTTAAGCACATTTCTGGTACTGTGTTGGGTCACGATGACCATTGTAAATTTGATTTGATCAGTCCTGAAGCAGAATCAATTGTGAAGAATTGAAATCCAGTAAGTGCATTGCAGCTGTACCAGTGTCTGCAGGGAGTCCACTTTGGCACTCTGAACATCTGAGTCCAGCTTCTCAATGATCAATGGTAACAGAAACTGTCAGAGGAAAGGATACAAAACACAATAAACAAACACACACACAAACAAAAGCTCCATTTATTTAACTATTTGCATAATTTCCAGTCTATTGATACACAAAGCCATTAAGTATAATGCCAAACAAAGGCTTATTGAGTTTAGGTCTGAATTAGGTTTAGGTCCTACCTCAGCAAACTGAGATGTCCCAGTAAGAACAGCCCGTAGAGACAGAATAAGGTCTTCCTGTGTGATCCCATGAGGATCATTGGGTGGCTGAGAAGAGACAGAGGAACAAAAGTAGAAATCCAGTTATTGACATGTCAAGTCTCAAAGAGTTTGTACATTGGAGAGTATGTACTAGAGCTGCACAATTTGTAGTTAAAAGATTGAGATTTCGATTCAAACCCACCCATCACAGGAGACATGCTGCATTATTACTTTTTCAAAAAACATCACAGTGTGATTTATGACCTGTTTTCCTCATGGGGACCAAAAAATGTCCCCACAAGGACAAGGATTTTGGATATTTGCATCTTTGTGGGGACATTTTGTCCCCATACCTTAGGGATTACCAGTCCACACACACACACACACACACACACACACACACACACACACACACACACACACACACACACACACACACTCACACACACTCACACACACTCACACACACTCACACACACTCACACACACTCACACACACTCACACACACTCACACACACTCACACACACACTCACACACACTCACACACACTCACACAACTGATGAAAATAACCGTCCATTTTACCCTTCCGGTCAAATATTGCACTGCACGCATCAATAACAGCTTATCAGTGTTTTGTCAGTTGTCAAGAGGTCGGACCGCTCCCTTTTTAGGTACTAACTGCCATGCTGCTGCTCTTACTCACAGGTGTGCCCTACGTCATCACGTCACTATAATCATTGATATCGCAATATGACACTTTTTTTATCATGTAAAAATGTATACCGGTGTTACTGTGCAAAGTATAATTTTTGCACACCCTTACTTTCATCACTAGCCTGGTTAAAACCAGACCATTCTCAGTAGTAACTGAGTTATGGTCTGGCAAAGCTTCATAGACAAATAATTTGCAAAGGGGCGTCACCAACGGACGATGACGTATGCAGATCGACGGAGAATCCTCTGAGAACAGCAATTCTCTGTTTGTGATTTCGAGGAAGATGTTACAATGGCTTCTGACGACTTTTGCCATTCTTGTAAGAGAAATATGATAGTAGCTGGTGTCCACCGCCACTCCATCAACATTTTAGCAAAACTTGGAAACCCTAATAGCATCTCAGACCGACTGAAACATCTCGGATTGACGGTCGAACAGAAAACATTAAGCTCTGATCGCATTTGCCCCCGTTGTAAGGCATTTTTATTGCGATTAGAACGCGATTTGCAATATTTTGAGTCTTTGGAGAATTGTGTCTCACAGACTTTATTCAATTTTTTATGAGCATAGTAATGCTAGTTATTTTTTTTACAATTATTTACAAGTTTTACATGTCTACCAGATCTAGTGTGAGGAAAAAGCACAGAAAGGCCAGATCCAGAGCTGCTGTATAGCACATGATCACACTCCCCATCCTCCTCATCAAAGTAGCCGATGTAATCCACATCTGGTAGCCGAGTGTTGTTCTTTGCTCGGGTTTTAAAGAAAAGGAAAAGTTTAAATCGCTTAAAACAGACGCGATTGCTGATTCGGACGAGTGATGTTCCACGGCAGCATCCTGCTTCACCCGCCCCAACATTTCTGATTGGTGCCGCGATTTCGAGGGATTAGAAATGGGTTTGAATGAGTTTTTTGCCAGACTACTTACAGTGCAAATCTAAATTTGCCAGAAGTTGTCTGGTTTTTCCGAGGCTATTTCATCACAGGAATAAATTACATTTGAACATATATATTTACATAGAAAACAGTTACTTCAAATTGTATTTAAAAAATATTTCACAAAACTAAAATCTTGGTGAGCAGATGAGACACAAGAACCATGCCAACCCAAACTTTTGAGTTGAGAACATTTCACCAACAAATTTACTGAATTCACAATGTAAGATAAAAGTACTTACAGGGCTGAAGTCTATGGGGAAATAACAGGACGTCACTTCAAAGAGTTCCTCTACAAATTTACCTGAAAAACAAAACAAAAGGAGACACTTACATCATTGACCAAACAACTTCCTGTTGTGAATTGTCAAATAAACATCCGACTTTTATTTTATTTTTACATCCAATAATGTATTCAAATATAATATTTATAAAATATATTATATATGTGTGTGTGTATGTACAGTATATATATATGATTATAAATGTATTAAATGTATTTTGGTCCCACTTTACAATAAGGTTTCATTAGTTAACATAAAAAATACTTAAGTTAATGTTAATTTCAGCATTTACTGATTGTTGTATTTGTTAACATTAGTTAATGCACTGTGAACTTCCATGAACAAATAATGAACAGCTGGATTTTTACATGAACAAAAATTAATAAATACTGTAACAAATGTATTTTGTATGTAAATGTATGTAGACCTTATTGTAAAGTGTTACCATATTTTTAAATACTTCAATAGATAATACTAACTTCTTACTATACATTAATTGCATTCATTATATGTGCAGTTGTACACTAACCGAGATCGTATCCCCTGTGAATGATGTTCCTGGCCACCTGGAACGCTAGCAGGAGGTTGCGTGGATCTCGTTCTCCATCTACTGACTGCACAAATCCAAAAGTGAAGTCTGCACCCAAACCTTTGAGCTCTGTGGAACAAGAGATATTTGAGCACTGTTCAGACAGTGGGGCTGTTCCAGCTCTTCGAAATACAACAATTGTAAAGGCATTAATATAAATGTTCCTTACCATCCTCTCTGGACTCCATTAGGCTGATAAGGATGTTGTAAACACATGATCGCTCCGCCAGCATCAAGGACTGTAGCAAGTGAGAAAAACAAAACCATGGTTTGTCGCTTTCCATCTTTAAAAAGGACTTCTGTCTTGTGACATAAGAGCAATAAGGATGTCAATTCGGCCATAAGTTCTCAATTATGTCAATTTCATGAATGACGATGTTAAAGAGGCAGAAAAGGATAAATCAGCAGTGTTTTGTTTACCATTGTTTACAAGAACTTATATGAATTTAAAGCTTTAATTGAGTTTAAGAACTTTTTCTAATTAATAACAATGTTTAAATAGAAAATATATATTATATGATACATAAATAAAAACACTGTACACATTAAAACAAGTTTTCCTGCTCTCTGGCATAAATGTATAGATTCACGAAAATGTTCGTATTTTCACAATGTTAGTTGGTACGAAATAAAAGTACACCTGCTCCCTACCACGAGTAAATGGTGCGTAAAACATTTGAACGCTCGCTGTTCTAATTTAGGCAGACTGATGACATTGCATTTTTATGATGGGGCAGGCCTACCATAATAATATTTCAAGAGTTGATTTGCCCTGTCTATTTTTGTTTGTTTGTACTGTTTAACGTTGTGTAATAGGTAATAGCTGGCTACAAAAATGCTTTGGTGGACACACGATGATTTAATATTTATTGCATATGGCTAAATGGTCTCTTAAGCACATGTGCAAAATACTGGATCCAATCCTGCCACGTCATTTGCAGCTGTAACTCATGGGGCGGGATTATGCTAATTATGAATGAGCGTGCACGCGCGTCATATTTACGCATGTTTGGAATTCATTAATATACACACGTTTAACTACCGAATCCGAGGTATACGAGGCGTTTGTGAATCTAGAGGAGAGTTTTCATAAAGGTCCATTTTATGCGCAAATTACTCATATATTTACAAAGGTTTGCCCATGAATGAGGCCCATTGCGAGTTAACATGATCTTTCTAAAGTTTTTAAAACGACAAAACACATTCACTTCCACATATTTGACAATCGGAATATCATAATTCATCATATAGTTAGCAAGTTTGTAAATATTTTGAATAAAGAAGGAAAAACTCAATGCACATAAACGACTGCATGACGCGTTGGCAAGGAAATAATACTTTCTAAAATAACGGTTGCGTTAAAAAAATTAAAATAATTCACGCTGGGGGCTCAGTTATAGACTCATGCGTTTATATGATGGAAATAAAGCTTGGCTGTTTGGTCCCTCTCAGTTAATCCAGTGTGTACAGTTTCCTCCGTGTCTCTGATAGGCACAGATGTGACTTTGTTTATGTTTTGTGCAATAGAGAACACTCGGTGTAGCACAGCCTTTGCGGTTAATTAACCGTGATGTTTTTAATCGCTGCATCCCTAATTATAATTTAAACGTAATTTATTCCTGTGCTCAAAGCTGAATTTTCAGCATCATTACTCCAGTCTTCAGTGTCACATGATCCTTCAGAAATCACTCTAATATGAGGATGTATTGATGATTTGTAACATTATAAATGTCTCTACTGGCACTTTTGATCAATTTAATGCGTCCTTAAAAAAAATCTTACAACTGACTAGGCACTTCTTTAATGTTGAGTTGCGACATCTTTTGAGTGTATTCATTCATACTAAAATATTCACCTGAACGTGAACATCCTGAAAGATGGATCTCAAAATGGACACAGCTGAACCTGGAGGCAGAACTGAGCATTTCGTCTGAAAGGAACCAAATATATCAAACCAAAAATGAGAAATATTAAGGTGACTAGAACAGACGATGCTCAGTTGAATGCAAAAGAACTCCGACTTACCAAAGCCTTGAGTCCCTGAAGAACGTGCGGTGTGATCACATAGTGATCCTTCAGTCTGTTTTCATAGAAAGCCAGCAGGACTTCCACTGCAGACAAAACACGTGTGTCACAGTCAGTATAACAGATTATCAATGCAGCACTGGAAGGATTAATACAAAAGGTCAGAGATCTTACCCTCCCGCTCAGATAGGCAGCTGTAGCATTCCTGCAGGACTTGAGACAGGAGCTGAACTCCTCGGCCACGCGTCTGAGGCTGAGAGCTGGTCAGACTCAACCTGCATGTAGGATATGAAATTAATAAGGTGCACTTTGGATTTTTCAGCCGTCACAAAATCACCACTGTAGTCTAAATCCACAGCTAAAATATCAGACATACATGCAGCCCTTAAAGGGTTAGCTCAGCCAAAATTTAAATTCATTATTAAGTTTTAAAAACCCATAAGACAAGAATAAAAATGTATATATTTTTGATGAAATCCGAGTGGTTTCTGACCCCTCCATAGACAGCCATTTAATTAACACTTTCACGGCCCAGAAAGGAAGGAAAGACATTAGCCGCGTTTCCATTACAGATTTGCGCAAAACTTTTGCAATATTTTCTAACTGTCGATAAAAACCGTTTGCGAAATGACGGCGTTTCCATAGGCCTGTCGCAATAATCAATATATCGCCCATCATGTTTACATGATAATGAATGTCACCAACATTTCAAATTATTTTTTTTATTTAGGATAATATATTTGACCCTTAATTTCCATGACCTAAAGAATTAAAAGGTTGAAAGTGTGTAGGTCTACGTGCATTATTATGCTGTTATATTGGGATTATATATTCAGTGGCATAAAATGTCTTAAAAAGACAATAATATCCTTTATCGCAATTATTTCTTAGACGATATATCGCGAAACAAAAAGTAGTTATCGTGACAGGCCTACATTTCCATTAACCGATGTTATGCGACTAAAACTTTTAAAAAGTTTTTAGTCCTTAAAAAAATTATGCCTTAGGTTAATGCCTAATTTTTTGCAAAATTGACACGTTTCCATTGGCCTGTATTTTCGCAATTTCAATTTGCACAATTTTGAAGAGTAATGGAAATGCGGCTACAGTTAAAATAGTCCACGTGACTCCAGTGGTTCATCCTAAACGTTATGAATCGACGAGAATACTTTTTGTGCGCAAAAAACAAACAAAAATAAAGACTTTCTTCGTCAATTTCTTCTAGCTTACCATTGGCCGATGCTGTTCATGTGAACACCACGAGGCATACGCATTGCACACAAGTAGCTCTGCCGTAGAACTAGGAAGTGTTGCACTGTGTGTGTGTGTGTGTGTGTGTGTGTGTGTGTGTGTGTGTGTGTGTGTGTGTGTGTGTGTGTGTGTGTGTGTGTGTGTGTAAACTTCGTCAACAGCATAGGAGACTGACACAGGCTAGAAATTGTCATTATTCTTTGCACAGAAAAAGTATTCTTGTCGCTTCATAACATTAAGGTTGAACCATTGGAGTCACATGGACTATTTTAACCATGTCTTTCCTTCCTTTCAGGCCCTTGGAGGGTTCAGAGAGCTCTCGGATTTCAACAAAAATATCTTCATTTGTGTTCTAAAAATGTACAAAGGTCTTACGGATTTGGAATGACGTGAGGGAGAGGAATTCATGACAGTAATCTCATTTTTGGGTGAACTAACCCTGTAAATCAGCACTAATATTATTGTTAATATTTCTGTAGTTGTACTTTCATTACAATCTGAATACTAGTGAAAGGCAGGAGGAGGGTGACTCCACAAACACAAGCTCTCTAAATGCATAAAGTGTACTTTACCCCAATGCTTCGACCAGCTGGAGAACTGTGAACTGTCCAGCCTTGACACCTAAAAGAGACATGAACTCATGTTTAACCCTGACATATGAAATAACTCACACATGACACACACACACACACACACACACACTAATACTCCATATAAAACTCCAGAGAAAAGACAGAAAATAAGCCTATCTAAAGGGTTAATGGTGCCACCTGGTTATCAACTGTAAAAATTACACATTTTACCTCTTCCCAACAGGGAAAACCATCAACAATCAAAAATGCATGAGTATAAGTTGTCATGGCTTTGCTTTCAAAAAATGTGGTTATAATGGAAGTCAATGGGGCAAAAACAGCCACGAACAGTAAATGAGGGAGAAAAAGTTAAAATCTAATGCTGCACAAAAACTAACAACGCATCAAAGCCAATGTTGTTTCTGATCTTTGACATTTCCAAGACTGTGATAAAAGGTAAAAAAATCCAGTCCACAATTACATTTTATATTGAAAATAAGTCATTTTGTGAGTGTTTTTTCCCAAATCAGTGAAATCATTTATGAAATTGGCAATTAAAGGGTTAAAATCCAGATTTTTTTTTTTTAAACATTGAGTAGTTTTGATCAAAATTGAGGTTGATTAATAGATTTATGCAACAAACAAAAAAAATCAAAAAAAATGTTTATCTGATTCATTTTTAAAGCAGTTTAAAGTAATGGCTGTTTTCAGAACGGGTAGTGAATTGGCCCACAGTGTACTGTTGAACATTTTCAAAGCATTTTCCCAAAATATGTGTCAAAATAAGATTTGTCACCAAAAATCATTCAATTTTCTGAAACACAGAGAAAGTTATGGCCAAATTAAGACTCAAAAATACCTCATAGTGGATGAAAACATCCCCAACAGCACATAAGGGTTCAAATATATGCAAACTTTTTTCTTTTTTTATAAGTTTTGTATCATATTTGATAGGGTCAAGATTTTGTGGCTCATAATAGTGAGAATATGAAGCTCACATATAAACAGCTCAATTTAATTTAGAGACACAAACTGAGCAAAAATATGCAATTTGGTGGAGATGCGGACAAAAAATAAAAAAATTGTGATATTAAATCAATGAGATCTTTATAACAGAATACTTGCGTAAAAATATCAGTTCTCATTCTCAATCTCCAAATAACATGTCTTTTAAAAACGTGTTTTTTTTGATGAAACCTCTGTAGTTTTACAACATAATGCAATGCAAAACAAATATGATTGAGAGATGTAAAAATAATAATTTATTATATTTGATACTGATGTACGGATAATCAAATAAACGCTTTAGTCCAGTAAGTGTTCATCTTGAAATATTACTAACAATATCAAAGTTATTATGTTTACGTAATAAAATCGGTAACACTTTATTTTAGTGCCCTTGTTACATATATTTCATGCACTTCTAATAGTAATAACAGTAAATGACATGCAACTAATCATAAACCAAATTCTTAAGTACATAAATTAATAGTACAAAAATATATAATTACACTATGACAATGCCACCTTAAAATAATGTGTAACCGAAGATTTTCACAGCAAAAAGACACGTGACCCACGAGCTAAAGGTGGATGTTTTTACAATTATACTAAAAGGCCTTTTACTTGCTAAAAAGTATAAACTGTCAATAAGATGACATAAGTTGATCATATTGATAATTTGAAGCCTTATGCCTTCACGTATCAGATATGAAAGTGTAGGCTTTATAGAGATAATGTACATAAATAAATACAGTGGAGTGTCACTGATTCACAGAGAGGGGCTCTGCTAGCAGACTAGCAAGGCAAGCAAACAAGCCCTGAATAAAGACAAACAACGCCATGGCAACTCTTGGTTTGGGGGTGTTATCAATCAAAAACACAGTGGATATCTAACAAAGGTTTGATATGTGTGTGTTCAGTCGCTGTCAGCAGCCATCGTGTGTGTGTGTGATACAGGATGTGGCGGTTAGCTCAAGGCATTCATACACAGCATCACACGCACGCGGCGTCCGTTTACAGCTTTAATTAATAAGGGTCAGCGCTTAAAGTGGCAAGAAACAGCAAAGACAGAAGAGACCAATGAATGAGCTACCTGTAGCGGTGTCTGTAGCCTTGCTATCAACCTGTCCTGACACGAATTCTTCCACTAAACCCAGCAGCACACTGTTATCCGCGGCCATCCTGAAGAGCAGCCAGCAGCTCAAACTCACCCGCGCATGCGCACAACAGCGAAGCCGCCGCGAAAGGACTTTTTTGCACCGTTTTGTGTTCTCATGTCTCAAATTGTTTCAAAGTGAATTTTAAAAATAGTGTTACAGAAGTTAATAAATAAAATAAAAAATATTAACTATGTAAATAAAAAAAATTCTGGAAAAATGGTTTTGAAAATAAAGCAAAATATCGCAAGGTTCTAAAGTTTAATATATATATATATATATACCAAGGTTTTATTTATTTCATAATGAGTTCAACTCTTATACAAAAGCCCTCAAAGTTATTAAAGACAAATGCAATCAACCTTTATTCCATTATAGAAGAATATGGTCCACAAACAAAACCCTAGCCCCTTTAATGTTTTTGTTTGTTTTTGTTGTTTCTTTTATTTTTATGATTTTTCTGAAGTATTTTTCTGCTGGACTTTTCTGCTGGACTTTTTTCTGCTGGAAAAAAAAACAACAAAAAAAAACCTGTTATTGCCAATGCTGTTTGTACATGATTATTTTGTTCACAATCAAAAGCAGTTGAAAGCAGAAGGTTGTTCAATGTGAGGCTTTTGTAAAGTACAGTCAGAGCTTTCCTAAAGTGGTGGATATGCCAAACAAAATCTTTAAACATCAACATACTTTCTGAAACTAATTCTGTATGGATCTCAAATAAAATATCCTATGTGTTTCGGGATTTATTTTATTTGTATTGACGGCAAACTCACCAGCGCATGCGCACAACAGCCAAGCCACCGCTTTATTTTGCGTTTGAAAGTACATTTTAAGAGAAGGTAATATATACAGGTCCTTCTCAAAAAATTAGCATATTGTGATAAAAGTTCATTATTTTCCATAATGTAATGATAACAATTAAACTTTCATATATTTTAGATTCATTGCACACCAACTGAAATATTTCAGGTCTTTTATTGTTTTAATACTGATGAGTTCGGCATACAGCTCATGAAAACACAAAATTCCTATCTCAAAAAATTTGCATATTTCATCCGACCAATAAAAGAAAAGTGTTTTTAATACAAAAAAAGTCAACCTTCAAATAATTATGTTCAGTTATGCACTCAATACTTGGTGGGGAATCCTTTTGCAGAAATGACTGCTTCAGTGCGCGGCATGGAGGCAATCAGCCTGTGGCACTGCTGAGGTGTTATGGAGGCCCAGGATGCTTCGAGTAGCGGCCTTAAGCTCATCCAGAGTGTTGGGTCTTGCGTCTCTCAACTTTCTCTTCACAATATCCCACAGATTCTCTATGGGGTTCAGGTCAGGAGAGTTGGCAGGCCAATTGAGCACAGTAATACCATGGTCAGTAAACCATTTACCAGTGGTTTTGGCACTGTGAGCAGGTGTCAGGTCGTGCTGAAAAACAAAATCTTCATCTCCATAAAGCTTTTCAGCAGATGGAAGCATGAAGTGCTCCAAAATCTCCTGATAGCTAGCTGCATTGACCCTGCCCTTGATAAAACACAGTGGACCAACACCAGCAGCTGACATGGCACCCCAGACCATCACTGACTGAGGGTACTTGACACTGGAGTTCAGGCATTTTGGCATTTCCTTCTCCCCAGTCTTCCTCCAGACTCTGGCACCTTGATTTCCGAATGACATGCAAAATTTGAGTGACAGTCCAGTGCTGCTTCTCTGTAGCCCAGGTCAGGTGCTTCTGCCGCTGTTTCTGGTTCAAAAGTGGCTTGACCTGGGGAATGCGGCACCTGTAGCCCATTTCCTGCACACGCCTGTGCACGGTGGCTCTGGATGTTTCTACTCCAGACTCAGTCCACTGCTTCCGCAGGTCCTCCAAGGTCTTGAATCGGTCCTTCTCCACAATCTTCCTCAGGGTCCGGTCACCTCTTCTCGTTGTGAAGCGTTTTTTGCCACACTTTTCCTTTCTTTCCCACAGACTTCCCACTGAGGTGCCTTGATACAGCACTCTGGGAACAGCCTATTGGTTCAGAAATGTCTTTCTGTGTCTTACCCTCTCGCTTGAGGGTGTCAATGATGGCCTTCTGGACAGCAGTCAGGTCGGCAGTCTTACCCATGATTGCGGTTTTGAGTAATGAACCAGGCTGGGAGTTTTTAAAAGCCTCAGGAATCTTTTGCAGGTGTTTAGAGTTAATTAGTTGATTCAGATGATTAGGTTAATAGCTCGTTTAGAGAACCTTTTCATGATATGCTAATTTTTTGAGGAATTTGGGGTTTTCATGAGCTGTATGCCAAAATCATCAGTATTAAAACAATATAAGACCTGAAATATTTCAGTTGGGGTGCAATGAATCTAAAATATATGAAAGTTTAATTGTTATCATTACATTATGGAAAATAATGAAATTTTATCACAATATGCTAATTTTTTTAGAAGGACCTGTAAATATAAGGGTCATATTTTGCCACAACGTTTGAAAGATTAACTATGTAAATTATGTGTGTGCGTGTGTGTGTGTGCGTGCGTGTGTGTGTGCGTGCGTGTGTGTGTGTGTGTGTGTGTGTGTGTGTGTGTGTGTGTGTGTGTGTGTGTGTATAATGAGCGAGACAACAACAGACCAGTAAAAAAAAGTTAAATATTCTGTAAATTACATACATTTAGCACAAAAAAAAAGTTTCCTAAGATTGGAAATATTTTTTGTTTTGCTCCAAACACGATCAAACATGCTGAAAAGTGAAAGCAACACAGCCTCCATTCAAACTGACAGAGTGGTGCTTCTTGCTAGAGGAAATTATAATGGTTTTAACCCTTTTCCCCTGTTTCTTTTCTTTCATTAACTCGCTTGGGATCATGCCATTTTGAGCGGAGTTTGAAGGCTCCATCTGGAGGAGGGGCTCTGGTGGCCTCACGTGGTCAGAGCGCATGCGCGGAGTGCGCCAGTAACGTGAACTAGTAGGAAACATCATTCAGTGGGGGGAAAGGTGCGAGACAAGCGAGAGATAAAGGACTCAGGCAGGTTTGCGACGCATTAGTGCTTCGGTATACCATAACGCACGGACGAAATATTCAATAAAGCTCAACTGCTAGTCTCGTGGATGTTGTTTATTTTCTTTTAGACTGGACGTATGAGCTCAGGCAAAAGCTCGTGCTCTGGCTAGCTGCTGTAAGTTAGCTCTTGGGATAAAGCCAGAAATAACTAAACGCAAGTCTCGTGCCAGATAACTGATAGACCATCGCGAGCTCTACGCGCGACCCTCAGTCTGGAGTTTTGTTGAGTTTCTCGCTGTTAGGTACTTCACCTTTAATGCACTCACAGTTGGTCCATCACCCATATAGATAATTTGAGTGCTAGTACTGTTACGTTTGATAAAGCAGAAGTACTGTAATAGCTGCTGTCTTGAGATGTGGCCTGCGTTTGTTTGACAATCATGGGAGGATGCGTGGGGAGAGAGCGCGCGGAGTCACGCGGACACGGCTCGAGGACGCAGAGGAAACGTGGAGGTGAGACACTGTTGCTTTAGACCTTTGCATGTTTGTTTCCGTGTTTGGCATTCTTGAAAACATGCAAATGTCCGGTGTATTGACTTAGCTTGGTGTGGGAGCCATCAGCAAAAAGTGCCATGTTATTATTATCATTGATGCATGTACCAAACTATCATATGCATGCCATCACTTCACCACAGTTTCTTTATTGTTGAAGGTACATGTCTCAAAATATTTTTATTGGTTTAAATGTAGGGATGCACGATATATCGGCCGCCATATCGGTATAGGCAGATATATGTTAATTTTTAAAATCCGATAAATTGATTATTTCATGATGCACATGATGTTTTCGAATTGCTTGAAATGTGATTGGAATCACTTCAAAAAGGAAAAATACAGTTAAAGGCACAATATGTAAGATTTTTGAATTACACTAGACTAGAGCAATGTTATATATTTGGTTGATTTGTGTACTTGCATTATCCCAAATGTTTCCAAGAATGTTTAAATCCAGAGAAATAGGATTTTAACCAGGACACGACATCATACCCGCGTAACCCTCGATTTCTAGTTTTATTGTGTAGTAACCATGGAAACACCAAATATCTGATATGTTTTAATAGACACTGTTTGGATCATTGATGAACAGAAACTAATCATTGTTCTCCAGCTCAACACCGTTAAGTCTTATTGTTTAAATCAAACATGTTGTTAATATACATCAATGATGTTTTTTACAGAGTGCTTGCACAGATACACACTATCAGCCTAGCACGCTTGCTTGTGCTTTCAAATGCTCAAAAGTGCGTTTTTCAAAGTGCATTTATCGTTATAGCCAATCACAGGCACATCCGTACGATTGTTATTTTTAAAATAGCAAAGTCTGTACTTTTGACAACACTACACTGCTCATAGTAGCACTGAGTAGCATTATAACATCGCCTCAAATGTGTGTAATGTGATAAAACTGCACTGTGTAACCCCACATACACATGAACGGAAGAAGCGAAAGCGTCGTCTGCGGCAGAATAAAAGCTCTGTGAATTCAAGGCGTCTTCAAGCTACACCTTTGTTTTGAATAAGTGACGAAAAATTACATGTTGTGCCTTTAAAGGAACACTCCACCGCTTTTAGAAATAGGGCTTATTCAACATCTACATTTAGATATGTGGGCAAATGTATTTTTGTCTCAGTGCATGCATTGTTTTAGTTTGGCAGGGTCGCCGCTAGCTTAGCTTAGCATAATGAATGGAATCCTATGTTGCCAGCTAGCATGTCCTGAGTAAAAGTGATCCAAAAAACCCCCACCTAATTACTTCTTGTGTCCTGCGTATTCACAACGAGTACAAATAGCGATGCAGATTAAGACTAGGCGATTTCCTAGGCAGATATTAACTTGGGACTATATTATGGGGAAGCACAGACGAAGCACTGCTACTTGAGCGCAGAGATATCACGCAACACATGCAAAACATACGCAGGTATGTTGATGGATGTTTGGGGATTGCATGTGTTGCGGGATATGCTGAATACGCAGGACACAAGAAGTAATTAGGTGGGGTTTTTTTGGATCACTTTTATTCGGGACATGCTAGCTGGCAACATAGGATTCCATTCATTATGCTAAGCTAAGCTAGCGGCGACCCTGCCAAACTAAAACAATGCATGCACTGAGACAAAAATACATTTGCCCACATATCTAAATGTAGATGTTGAATAAGCCCTATTTCTAAAAGCGGTGGAGTGTTCCTTTAAGTACAACGTGCAAACCAAAGTCTGATTAATCGGCTAATTAATTACATTAATCGGCTAATATATCGGTTATCGGCTTTCAAATATAAAGTATTATCGGTATCGGCCCATGTTTTGATATCGTGCATCAGTATTGATTCACCAGATGACTGGCGTTCAGTGCTACTGCTTTTCTCCATGTCACAGTGTGTCAGGTTTGATTTGTGCTGATTCTGAAACGCCTCTGTGTCAATGTGGGCCCTTGGAAACGTTCACAGTTTTGATCTTTATCCGTCTCCTCTGTCGTATCTCTTTTTCCACCTGTGAGCATGTTGGAGCCGGCAGTCGTTCAGGCTGAAGAGTCTTGTCTCAGGGCATGTCCCTGCATGTTTGTCTCTGCTGTTTTGGCATTTGCCATGAGCTATAATAGTAAAACATATGTGGGATGGAAAGATCTTTCCATTGCAGGAAACCTTGACTGTATGTAGTCCAGTGATGATAACAGTGACATGCGTTTGACTTCTCTCAGTGAAAGTCTTGAGGCCACAGACGATCTGTGTGTTTCGTAGGGTTATCTGCTCTTCTGCTTGTTTGTGTGTGTGTTGCTTTGAACAGGAGATAAGATTTTCTCTTACACATGGGTGTTATATTACACAATTATCTTTATTTAAAACAGGAAGACGATGCATTTCTCCAGTCAAGACCGTCTTTGCACCAGACAGAGTAAAGTTTGGGAGATTAATTCATTCTCAAGCCTAATGTGTGTTGTGTAGCTTAGAAATGAGACATCAGCCTTAAATAGGCTAAATAATAACTAAAACAGCAATATAATATTATAATTATTATTACCAGAGCAAGTTGTACTGTTAAAAATGATATGATCATTAAGTTATGACAACATATGTTTTTACATTGCTTTAGATCATCAAAATAATTTAAGCAATTTTCAATAATTTTGCTCAAGTCAGTTTAATGTAATAAAAGTTGAAATGACTTAAAAATCCAAGTTGATTGTACTTAATTTAAGGCAGCTATTTTTTTTCACAGTGTAGAGAAGTTTTTTTTTAAGTATTACTTATTTTAAGTTTTTAACATCTAAATTAGCTTAATAAATGTATGATATTCTGCTAAACACGTATAACTGATTTGTGAGTGTTTTTGACACTAAATAATCATAAGTTATTTGTTTGGGAATCTCTTTCCAATTTCTTTGCATAATATGAAATATTTATAATGCGCATATAATGTTTGTGAGTGTTTTTGAATCAAAAGAATCGGTTCATAAGAGTCGTTTGTGAATCTTGACTACACAACTGTTATAATTATAAACAGAGCATAGTTTGAGAAGTTCAAAACTTTTAAAAGAATTATTATTACATATTGTAAAAGATTTATGAGTTTCATTTAAGTGCTTGTGAGTGTTTTTGAATCAAAAGAATCGGTTCATAAGAGTCGTTTGTGAATCTTGACTACACCACTATTATTATTATAAACAGAGCGTAGTTTGAGAAGTTCAAAACTTTTAAAATAATTATTATTACATATTGTAAAAGATTTATGAGTGTTTCATTTAAGTGCTTGTGTGTTTTTGATTCAAAAGAATCGGTTCAAACGAGTCATTTGTTTGGGAATCTCTATATTATTACTGATTCAATTAAATAATTGATGTTTGCTTAATATGAAAATAAATTTTTTAAGAGTAGTTGTTTTTTTTAAGCAATTTCTTTGCTTAACAGTATGAAATATTTATAGTGCGCATATAATGTTTGTGAGTGTTTTTGACTCAAAAGAATCGGTTCATAAGAGTCATGTGAATCTTGACTACACAACTATTATAATTAGTATTACCAGAGCATAGTTTGAGAAGTTCAAAACTTTTGAAAGAATTATTATTACATATTGTAAAATGTTTTATGAGTGTGTTTCATTTAAGTGCTTGTGAGTGTTTTTGACTCATAAGAATCGGTTCATCGTTTGTTTGTGAATCAGAGTCATACGGGTTGTGCTGTATATTTATCGTTGTGATCCACAGCAAGAACAAAGATTCTTTTCTTTTTGGTCTGCTTTTTATTGTCTGTCTATTATGTGACACCCAGTCTTTCTCTCTCATCGCATTGTTCAAATGTCATCATAATTGTTTTCCCAGCACTTCTACTACAATGTAATCAGTTCTGAGGAAGAGCCACATCATTTTATGACACAGCGAGAGGACAAGGGAACATCTCGTGTTCCTGCTGTAACGGCGGGAGGGGAAGCGAGTCGGTCGCTGCGTGGAGGCAACGAGAGAGAGCTAAGGGAGAAGAATGCAACTTTAGGCTTATCCTTAGATCTCTTGGCCTGAAAAGACAGCGCATTTACATGTCATTTGACTAGAGCTTATATTAGGTGCTGAGCCGCATTGTGCATTATACACGCCCACACTGTCTCCTGTTGTTGTGGCACAAGTCATAATCATAAAGTGGAATAAGCTCTTTTGCTGGTATATATAAACAGTTTTCTGCTGAGTCTGTGTTTCTCGTGTGACTTCTGACCCTCGGGCCGAGCGCAAGACTCAACCCCGTCACCTCTGATGTTTGAGTAGTTGTTTTCTGCAGACTAAGTGACAGAGCAACGGCCAATGAAATTGAGAAAGATAAGAGACATCCGTCCATCTTTAGTCTAGTGTGCACTTGGCTTCTGGGAGCATTAGAGTCCCTGTGGAGTTCTTCAATTTGTCAGTGGTTTCTTTTATTTGACCAAACTTTGGATTGTAAACGGACATTTATCTCTGCCTGTCACTTTGAAAGGCCGGTTTAAAGGAACACTCCACTGTTTTTAGAAATAAGGCTTATTTAACTTCTTTCCTACATTTAGATATGTGGGCAAATGCATTTTTGTCTCAGTGCATGCATTGTTTTAGTTTGGCAGGGTCGCTGCTAGCTTAGCTTAGCATAATGAATGGAATCCTATGTTGCCAGCTAGCATGTCCCGAAAGTGATCCAAAAAACCCCCCACAGAATTATTTCTTGTGGCCTGTGTATTCACAACGAATACAAATAGCGATGCAGATTAAGACTGGGCGATTTCCTAGGCAGATATTAAATTGGGACTATATTATGGGGAAGCACAGGCGAAGCACTGCTACTTGGACGCAGAGCTATCACGCAACACATGCACAACATACGCATGTATGTTGACGGATGTTTGGGGATTTCATGTGTTGCGGGATATCGCTGCGTTTTTGTTTTTTTTGGATCACTTTTACTCGGGACATGCTAGCTGGCAACATACGATTCCATTCATTATGCTAAGCTAAGCTAGCGGCAACCCTGACAAAGTAAATGCATGCACTGAGACAAAAATGCATTTGCCCACATATCTAAATGTAGGAAAGAAGTTGAATAAGCCTGGAAAAAAATGGCATTTGGGGGGTAAAATATGTTATTTTGGCATGGTTGCCTGCTAAAATTCTCATTCCTGGGGCTATATATCACATAAATGGGGTCGCTCCAACCCGCGGACATGGAGAACATCCCGCGGGAAAAACACAGACTTGGCAACAGTGCAGTTGAGTTCTGTTGACATTTGACAACTAACGTCACGCGTCGCTCCGTTGCTCTGATTGGTTGTAGGTCTATCCAATTGAGGTCTTTCCTGGTTCGGTTGAACAGTGTTAATTTTGACAGCAAATTTTGATTTTATTTTTAGTCATATTTTAGTCACCTGAATTGTTTTTAGTTTTAGTCGACTGAAATCTAATTAGTTTAGTTGAATTGTAATGCATTCATTGAGCATTTTAGCATTACATAACCGTTTTTTGACATCATTGTGTTTGTTTTTGACATGAATACACGAAAGAGAGCTCAATTATTATTTTTTTTTTTTTTTTTAAACATCTAGTTTTTATAACTTTGCAGTTATGTTTTAGTTAGCATATCAGGTTCAGCTAAAGTTTCAAGTTTGTTTACTTATTTTTTTTATTTCAGTTAACATTTATTTAATTTCAAGTAATGGAGATATTTTTAATGGTTTTGTGTATATTTTTTCCTATTATAACTCTGATACTTTATTGAATGTGTGTCAAATACTGGTCTTTCCTCCTGACTATGAATTAAATGGGAATGAAATTAAACACAGTTTATTATGTAACCAAAAACTAATATATAATTTGTGACTTTTAATTATAAACAAGCTTGAAATACACCGGGACTCTTATTTTGAAACGCATTACTATTGCAGTTGCAGCTGCTCTTTCAAGTTCAGATGAGGGAGATCAAATTGTTACAACCGTCTAAAACATATGACCATATAAACATCGTAAAGTAAACATTGTCCTTATTCATCAGCA
The DNA here is from genome assembly GCA_023029165.1 of Gobiocypris rarus. Classification (NCBI taxonomy): domain Eukaryota; kingdom Metazoa; phylum Chordata; class Actinopteri; order Cypriniformes; family Gobionidae; genus Gobiocypris; species Gobiocypris rarus. The sequence continues at coordinate 3,091,696 of CM040920.1, read as the reverse complement.
TTATTTCATAAACAATTGCCTTGTGTGCTATTCATTGATTGAGCTCTGAAGCGCTGTCACGTCAGCCTGTAACAGCGCCGTGTTTTCCAGCCGTTGTGACTCAGAACATCAGTTCTGACTGGATCTCTTCCCTAATCCTCCCTCCCTAACATTTTTGTCTCCTTTTTAATCGTTGACGAAAATGACAGTAGATTTTCGTCGTAATTTGTGTCATCCAACACTAGTTTTTATTTAGATTTTCGTCCGGTTTTCGTCAGTGAAAAAAGGTCGTTGACGATAATTATGAAAAATTATTTGTCAACGAAATTAACACTGCGGTTGAAACACGACCCATAATCACAGCCCAATGGAGCAGTATCAGACTCATTATTCTGACTAGAACTGAGGCTATTTCAGTCAGCTTTGACACATTTAAATCTGCATATTTGTGGTATTTTTACCTTTTATAAAGGTATTTTAACTATAGACACTATAGGGCTGTTACCAATCAAATTAAATACATTTTACAGTTTTTATCAGTTTAGGGGACCAGACTTCCTGTGATACTTGAATCCTTTAAAGTCCTAAAAGTTAATGTCCTTCCACCATTGTACTGTCTGGTGGAGTGAAGCATTCTGGGTGGAACAACGCTGTAAATCATGCGTCCTGGTGATTTCTAATTACACCTAACCTGGACATGCTATAAATAATGTATTTGGATGAAAGGTCCTTTGGATACTTGGCCATGGTCCGAGCAGCATCTTTAGGATGGGAAAGCACAGGATCACACTCTATTTCACCATCAGCCTGAACTTCCTGATTTCTATAGCAGGTTTATTATTAGAGGTGTTTGCTAAGGCAAGCTTCACTATTGCTTAATCGAGTGGAGTAACAGGAAGATTCTCCTAACAGTGACTTCCTGTAAAAGTGCCATTACGGCTGCCTGTTCCTGTCTGCCAAATTACTGCTAAATCTTCCAAACATTACTTGCTTGATTTTGCGTTCTCATCTGTAGCCTTACAAATATATTTTTCCTAGACCTTGTGTATAATTAAGATATAGCTGAGCCGATATGGTTTTCTTTTTGGTTGAAGAAGTCAGAACCCCGTCTGTTGTTGTGGTTTATTTTTTTATAGAACGCTTCATTAATTCCTCATCAAATATTTAAAGGAACACTCCACCGTTTTCAGAAATAGGGCTTATTCAACATCTTTCCTACATTTAGATATGTGGACAAATGCGTTTTTGTCTCAGTGCATGCATTGTTTTAGTTTGGCAGGGTCGCCGCTAGCTTAGCTTAGCATAATGAATGGAATCCTATGTTGCCAGCTAGCATGTCCTGAGTAAAAGTGATCCAAAAAACCCCACCTAATTACTTCTTGTGTCCTGCGTATTCACAAGTACAAATAGCGATGCAGATTAAGACTAGGCGATTTCCTAGGCAGATATTAATTTGGGACTATATTATGGTGAAGCACTGCTACTTGGGCGCAGAGATATCACGCAACACATGAAATCCCACAACTTACATTTCATGTGTTGCGTGTTATCTCTGCGCCCAAGTAGCAGTGCTTCGCCTGTGCTTCACCATAATATAGTCCTATCGTCTTAATCTGCAACAAAAATTTGTATATATCAAAATATATTTTATCTAAAAAAAAAAAAAAAACACATTTTGTACAGATATGAAAATAGTAAGGATGGTGATTTATAATGACAGTTTTTAATTGCTGCCTTGAATTTGTGAACGCGTGTACATGACGTGACCATCAATGCATGGTTGCCAGGTTTTCACAACAAAACTAGCCCAAAATGAGCTCAACCGCGTCTCTAGTGCGCACAGAAGCTCCTCCAGGTCCTAGTGCCCGCTGATAGAATGTCATATATGTATACTTTTATATATATATATATATATATATATATATATATATATATATATATATATATATATATATATATATATATATATATATATATATATATATATATATATATATATATATATATATATATATATATATATATATATATATATATATATATATATATATATATATATATATATATATATATATATATATATATATATTTCTCTTTAACAAGTATCCTTTTAAGGGGACCTCAGAAATCTGAAACCAGAATGAAAAAAAAAGAAGTTTTTGCTCAAAGTGGTGTTGTTTCCAAACAACTGGAAAAATAAACGTATATCGGTTATCGGCAAAAATCCAATATCGTGCATCCCTAGAAAATAGTAGTGATCATGATTTTTCATGGCCGGTTCAGTTTTTTGTACAAGCGAATTGGTCAATTCTGTTACCGGCTGTTTTTAAGCTAATCTATTGTTTATTTGAACAAATTGAAAAATTGTGTGTTTGTTTGAAGCACAAATCAGCAGTTTCCGATTTTGGTCGACCAGTGCATGTCTAGAAAAAAGGTCGCACCACAAAAATGATTCGCACACAAATGCTTGCAAATAAATGAAGGTTGCACAGATTCAATTTCAGGAGCATAAGCAACCAAAATGGTATCAATTTCGAACCTTGTCTTTACATTTGAAGGCTAATAACCTATATATTGGCCAATAAATCTATATTCTAATTTTTATATAGTTTTTGAGTCTCCACATTAAGCGCCACTTCAGTGTTTGTTTCACATTAATTTCACACTACAAAAGAAAGTAACACTTTATTTACAGTGTCCTTGTTACATGAACTTGCCATAGTAATAACAGCTAATTACATGCAACTAAACCAAACCCTATAGTGAGCACATGTAGTTAATTAATATTACTCAGTACTTAAATATGTAATCACACTGTAACAGTGACACCTTCAAATAAAGTCTAACCAAATACTAATAAAACCCTGCCTAAATAATGCACAGAAAAAAGTGATTGGACAACATCACTTGCATATAAAGAATCAAAATGCATATGCAATTGATGAATAAAATGGAATAGCCTATGCACGAACTATAATGATTTGTCATTGCATTTGCACTGCGAGCTGCACCATCTCCCATTTCAGGTGCAATGCTCCTCTGGTTAAAATGCACCAGTTTTGCATTAAATAATCTCCTGTTACATGCATCCCCTGAGATCAAATGTCTATCACAATATCTGTGGACAATAGTTGATATTGTGGAGATTTGTTCAGCCCCATGTCTGTTCTGAAACATCAGGCCATTCCAGTATCAGTCCTAATCTCAGTGTGTTGGGCTCAACATATCATTGTTGATTCAAAACAAGAGCTGTATTTGACCAGATAGCTTCAGGGTCATGGAGGGTGTGTGTAGAGTTTGGCTGTTGCCCTCAGGGTTGTTGAGAGATGTGATCTGGATAGATGAAGGCTGAAGTGATCAGTCATTCGTACACAAACAGTCATAAATGCATGACCTTTGCTCAGTCATGTGTATATGAGTGAGGATAATTCACTTCTGCTTTATTTTGAGAACCTGTACTCCACAATCATGTGTTCTGTTGATACTAATTAATGGTTGATTTATGTATCACTTAATTGTGTGTGTGTGTGTGTGTGTGTGTGTGTGTGTGTGTGTGTGTGTGTGTGTGTAACTATCGTGTCACAATATATGGCAATAGTGTCAGTATTACATTAAACTACTATATATAATGTTTAATAATGCACTGGGGAATATTTATGGGTCCTGATAATGCCAAATGTCTTATGTCACCACTAAAAAGTGGCCTACATTATTTTAAATGTATCTAATCAGTGACCGAATGAAAGCATATTTGTCTAAAATCAGGGCTCGACATGGACAAATAAAAAATTAGCTTGTCCGGATTTTGTTGTTTTGTTGCTGTTGTAAATATAATTTATTCTGAAGCAATATTCTCACCAGTGTTCAATCAGCTTTGTCATATTCACATATGCATATTTGTGATATTTTTACCTTTTATAAAGGGCATTTTTTCCATAATCTTATTAAATATAGGCTATGCTTCAGCTTCCCTTTTATATTCTTAAATTTGATTTTTAATTAGAATAAGACACTATAGGGCTATTACCAATCAAATTAAATAATTTACACTGAAAAATTACAACTGTTTTTAATGTTATGAGATTGTTTTAAATATTTTTTAATATACATATAAGAAATGTTGGAAAGAATATTTAAACATACATTGGATATACACACACACACACACACACACACACACACACACACACACACACACACACACACACACACACACATATATATATCCATGTATGTTTAAATATTCTTTCCAACATTTCTTATATGTATATTAAAAATATTTAAAACAATCTCATAACATTAAAAACAGTTGTAATTTTTCAGTGTAAATTATTTAATTTGATATATATATATATGTATATATATATATATATATATATATATATATATTTTTTTTTTTATAATGTATGTGTGTATATATATACACACACACAAAAGATCAACTTAATAATGAAAGTAAAAGTAGCATTTCATCACCTATGGATACAAAAAATATTATGATAAATAAATACATTAATATACACGTACAAAATTTTGGGATATGTAAGGTCTGCATTTATTTGATTAGAAAATAGAGTAAAACTGTAATATTGGGAAATAGTATTACTACTACTGTTGTCACATGATCCTTCAGAAATCAATGTCAAAAACTGTTTTTTGATGAAGAATTTGAAATTGAAATCTTTACTGTTACATTTGATCAATTTAATGCATCCTTGCTAAATAAAACGATTTATTTCTTTCAAAACAAAAAATATTACTGAGCCCAAATGTCTAAATGTTAGTGTATGCATGTGTGTGTGTTTTATATTTATTATATTATATTGCACTCATTTGTGACGAAATATGCTCTTTCTACTTAGTCGTTCTTGATCTTGTGTAAAATTTCCCTTCTAAATTTTCCATTACTCTATAATCATTTAAATGCACTACATGTCAATTCTTGTTTATTACACGATTACATTTACATTCCACTGCGTTCTCTGTCTGTTGCCCAGTTAAAGTGTTAGAGAAAGTACTGATGGAAAATACAAATGGAAAGTCTTTGTCGGCCTTCATAGGTGATGTCATTCGTGAAACTAACCTAATCATAATTCACTGGAATAGCACAATTCTGGCTCAATTGTCAAAAAAAGTAAAATCATCAAAGCTACTTGTTTCTCCAGAAACTTTCTACTAAGCCATAATTCCAGCAAATGCTGTATAGCCTACACTTCTCTCATATAAGTGCTAATTCACACGTCATCTGCGTCTACAGGTCGTAACGAGCCCCTGAAGAAAGACAAGCCGAAGTGGAAGAGCGATTACCCGATGACGGAGGGGCAGCTCCGCAGTAAGAGAGATGAGTTCTGGGACACGGCGCCAGCGTTTGAGGGCCGCAAGGAGATCTGGGACGCCCTAAAAGCTGCTGCTGTGGCTCTGGAGTGTAACGATCATGAGCTGGCTCAGGCTATTGTGGACGGAGCCAACATTACATTACCACACGGTGAGAGTCGTTACACTGCCCTGCCACACATTGGCTGTGATGTGTGTGTGTTGGAACAGAAATAGGAGAAATTTGGAAGCATGTTCATGCTGCTCTATTCCATAAATCAGAAAGCAGTGATGTGGTGCAAATGTATGAATATGTTAGCCTTACTATGCGAGTGTGTTCCAAAACAATGACAACATTTGCATTTAGAAGATATAAGTTTTAAAACTTCTCACGTCTGGCGATTACATCAATGCACTTCAGTTTCTCGTCAGATTTTCTGTCCAATCAAATGCTCTGTAGAATCTGAAGCCCCGCCCCCTACATTATAAACAGAGGCTGAAGCTGCGGCTGAAATCGGTTCACACACTTACTGTTTTATACATGATCAATGGCACATAGTGCACTATATAGGGGAGAGGGAACAATTCGGACAGTGCACTATATCGGGGATAGGGAACAATTCGGACAGTGCACTATATAGGGGATAGGGAACGATTCGGACAGTGCACTATATAGGGGATAGGGAACAATTCAGACAGTGCACTATATAGGGGATAGGGAACGATTCGGACAGTGCACTATATAGGGGATAGGGAACGATTCGGACAGTGCACTATATAGGGGAGAGGGAACAATTCGGACAGTGCACTATATAGGGGATAGGAAACGATCAGAAAGTGCACTATATAGGGGATAGGGAACAATTCAGACAGTGCACTATATAGGGGATAGGGAACGATTCGGACAGTGCACTATATAGGGATAGGGAACGATTCGGACAGTGCACTATATAGGGGATAGGGAACAATTCGGACAGTGCACTTTATAGGGGAGAGGGAACAATTCGGACAGTGCACTATATAGTGGGTAGGGAACAATCAGACAGTGCACTATATAGGGGGTAGGGAACAATCAGACAGTGCACTATATAGGGGATAGGGAACAATTCAGACAGTGCACTATATAGGGGATAGGGAACGATTCGGACAGTGCACTATATAGGGGATAGGGAACGATTCGGACAGTGCACTATATAGGGGATAGGGAACAATTCGGACAGTGCACTTTATAGGGGAGAGGGAACAATTCGGACAGTGCACTATATAGTGGGTAGGGAACAATCAGACAGTGCACTATATAGGGGGTAGGGAACAATCAGACAGTGCACTATATAGGGGATAGGGAACGATCAGACAGTGCACTATATAGGGGATAGGGAACCATCAGACAGTGCACTATATAGGGGATAAGGAACCATCAGACAGTGCACTATATAGGGGAGAGGGAACTATTCAGACAGCACGCTATATAGGGGATAGGGAACGATCAGACTGCACTATATAGGGAAGAGGGAACAATTTAGACAGTGCACTATATAGGGGATAGGGAATGATTCAGACAGTGCACTATATAGGGGATAGGGAATGATTCAGACAGTGGACTATATAGGGGGTAGGGAACAATTCAGACAGTGCACTAGATACGGGATGGGGAACGACCAGACTGCACTATATAGGGGATAGGGAACAATCAGACAGAGCACTATATAGGGGATAGGGAACAATTCAGACAGCACGCTATATAGGGGAGAGGGAACAATTCGGACAGTGCACTATATACGGGATGGGCAACGACCAGACAGTGCACTATATAGGGGATAGGGAACGATTCAGACAGTGCACTATATAGGGGATAGGGAACGATTCAGACACTGCACTATATAGGGGAGAGGGAATGATTCAGACAGTGCACTATATAGGGGAGAGGGAACGATTCAGACAGTGCACTATATAGGGGAGAGGGAACTATTCGACAGTGCACTATATAGGGGATAGGGAACGACCAGACAGTGCACTTTATAGGGGAGAGGGAACGATTCAGACAGTGCACTATATAGGGGGTAGGGAACAATCAGACACTGCACTATATAGGGGTAGGAAACGATCAGACAGTGTACTATATAGGGGATAGGGAACGATCAGACAGTGCACTATATAAGGGAGAGGGAACTATTCAGACAGTGGACTATATAGGGGATAGGGAACGATCACACAGTGCACTATATAGGGGATAGGGAACGATCACACAGTGCACTATATAGGGGATAGGGAACGATCACACAGTGCACTATATAGGGGGTAGGGAACGAATCAGACAATGCACTTTATAGGGGGTAGGGAATGATTCAGACAGTGCACTATATAGGGGGTAGTGAATAATTCAGACAGTGCACTTCACTATATAGGGGAAAGGGAATGATCAGGGTTAGGTATATAAATATAAATTATATAAATAGAAATAAATTGCACATTTCAGATAATACAAAAAGTGAATGATTTTCTGGAAAAAGCTTGCTTTGTTGCGATTGGTCAAAGATACAATTCAGTTTGTTATCAATACAGGGTCTCCACATGGTGTGAATTGATTTTCATAATGTATTTGTATTAATATTTTATCAAATATATCAAATAACTACATTTATCTGTTTAAATAGCTTCTTATCTTCACAACCTGACCCTTATTTTCTTTATTGGCCTAGAGGGGAAGTTTTCACCATAATGAGGAAGTATTTAATAAAAAAGTGTGTGAAAATTATGACATGTCATCCCTCATTGTTATATCTGTTTTCATCACTTATTTCTGTTTATACTTCCAATCACTCTAGGATCCCTGACCGAGTGTTACGATGAACTCGGAAACCGCTACCAGCTACCGGTTTACTGCCTGGCCCCGCCTGTCAATCTGATCTCAGAAAGAAGCGAGGAAGACCTGTCGGACAACCCTGAGCCCCAGACGGCACAGAAGAAAGAGTTCCAGCTGAAGGTGCGGCTCTCCACTGGCAAAGACCTGCGCCTGAACGCCAGCATGACAGACACCATCGGCCTGCTCAAAAAGCAACTGCAAGCTCAGGAGGACATTGACCTGGCCCACCAGCGCTGGTTCTTCTCGGGAAAACTCCTTACAGACAAGACTCGCCTGCAGGACACCAAGATCCAGAAGGACTTTGTTATCCAGGTCATTGTAAACCAACCCACACCAAGCCACTAAGAGATAAAGGACCAAACCACAGCAGCTAAAAGAACATTTTGCACAAAAATTGAGCAACTTGATCATGCCTGAGTTTTTAGTGGGTTCTTCAAATCGAGCAGTTTTGAATAAACCAACCTAACGGATCGCATCTCTGCTGACTTGAGCAGAAGTGCCAACGTGAATTTTTGTTTCTCTTGACTATGCATAAGTGGTCCTCTGAAAGTGATCTCCCTTTGTAAAATAATCGAACTTGAGCTTCATTTTGCACACTTGAGTATCTTAGAATAGTTGTGCCTTGAAAAGAAGAGTAGAAGAAGAGCTACTGTGCTTACGAGGCATGTTTCAGTGCAGCCACACCCACATGCTTTGTATATCATGGCAGACGTCTTTGAGCACAAGCCAGTACTTTCTATGCAATCTTAAAACAGTTTCCGACTGATATCATCATCATCATTCAATGTAGCTAATCTACATCTCGGGCACGTTTGCTGGAGGCCAGTGACGCGAGGCACTGCTCAAAAGGCTCACTGTGTAGATCGAGTGCACAAAGACGCATTAAACTGACAGTGATGCTATACATCTTCATCTCCTGGCACTGCCTGGTCTCCGTCTCCGTGGAGGAAACCGTATTGGACACACTATCACTTTAATGGCTGTCTGACTTCCTCTTTTATAGTGCTGTTATGCTGTAAGCGCTCAGGCTGCAATCAGAGAATATTGCTTCTATTTTGAGAGATTATATTCTGTACTATTTCAATCTTTACCCTGCTTTTTTTTATTACTTATAGTAAGACTTTTTACTGATTCTTAACCCTTTATCAGTGGCATTACTTTAAGATTTCATCAGCATCTCTAACAAAGATTATGCCTGCGACATGTTCACAAACATTCGTCCATTTATGTTTCAAAGCGTCTCTTTTACTAAAGGTCTTCTGCTCCTGGTTATGAGCACCACGTGACTCTGCACGCCCCACACCGGTTAGAAACAGCTCATTACCTCAACGGCAACTGTGCCTCATTAGCCCGAGTCTCCCGAGCACTGGCGTTATACGTCTCTCTTCTTTCACGCCATTGCTCTGGGTTTCTTTCTGTATTCTGTTGTAAAAGATACACACTGGTGTACATTAGCCATTACATTAGAGTTGCATCACATTCATTTATCATTGGAAATAGCAGGTCCTTTCCCCCTCCAAATTGCGTCCAAAATATTCCAGGTTAAGACTTTCCAGGTCATATGTATTGTATAGTAAGTCTATGTGGGGTTTTCTTTGCTGATCGACAGTATGCAGTATCTTAAAGGTTACTCACTCTTATGGTCCACACCTGTAGGACTGACTGACTTCTGTCACACAAAATATATATTGTGAAAATGTTGAATGTTGGCCAAATGTTGTTTTGTTTCACATAAGTCACATAATTGTCAGTTTAGCTTTTTATTTCAATTATGACACCTGAAACATGACTAATGACATCTTAATTTTGACTTAGTATGTCAATTTTTACTATCATAATTGTCAAAATTGAGTCATAAGTTGACATTTTTGTCTGAATTCTCAATTTTGACAGTTTAGCTTTATCTCAATTATGATGTGAAACATAACATCTCAGTTATTTTACTTATGACATCTTAATTTTGACTTGGTATGTTATAATTTAGATTTATGAGATAGTAAAAATTGAGTCATGAGTTGATATTTTTGTCAGAATTCTCCATTTTGACTGATAGTTGTAGCTTTTCATCTCAATTATTTGAGTAATGACATCTTAATTTTGACTTAGTATGTCAGTATAAATTATCATAATTGTCAACATTGAGTCTTAAGTTTACATTTTTGTCTGAATTCTCATTTTGTCTGATAATTTAGCTTTTTATCTCAATTATGACACGTGAAACATGACATCTCAATTATTCGACTTATGACATCTTAATTTTGAATTAGTATGTTATAATTTAGACTATTATGAGATAGTAAAAACTGAGTCATAAGTTTCTCAATTTTGACAGTTTAGCTTTTTATCTCAATTATGACATGAAACATAACATCTCAATTGACTTGACATCTTAATCTTGACTTGGTAAAAATTATAACGTACCATCATATTTGTCAAAATTGAGTCATAAGTTGATATTTTGTCAGAATGCTCAATTTTGGCTTATAATTTATTTTATCTCAATTATGACGTGAAACATAACATCTCAATTATTTGACATATGACATCTCAATGTTGACTTGGTATGTCTTTAATTTTGACAATTATGAGATAGTAAAAATTGAGTCAGGTTATTTTTGTCAGAATTATCTGATTATGACACGTTTCTGACACTTGAAACATAACATCTCAATTATTTGACTAATGACATACATATTTTGACTTAGTATGTCAATTTTTACTATCATATTTGTCAACATTGAGCCATAAGTTGATATTTTTGTCAGAATGCTCAATTTTGACTGATAGTTGTAGCTTTTCATCTCAATTTTGACATGAAACGTAACATCTCAATTATTTGACTAATGACATTTTTGACTTGGTATGTTATAATCTTTACTATCATATTTGTCAATTGAGTCATAAGTTGATATTTTTGTCAGCATTCTCAATTTCGACAGTTTAGCTTTTTATCTCAATTTATCTCAAAGTATGTCATAATTTTGACAATTATGAGATAGTAAAAATTTTGTCATAAGTTGATATTTTGTCAGCATTCTCAATTTTGGCTGATAATTTATCTAATCTCAATTATGATGTGAAACATAACATTTCAGTTATAGATTTGACATCTCAATTTTGACTTAGTATGTAAATTTTTACTATCATATTTGTCAACATTGAGTCATAAGTTGATATTTTAGTCAGAATTCTCAATTTTGACCGATAGTTTTAGCTTTTTATCTCAATTATGATACGTGAAACATGACATCTCAATTATTTGACTAATGACATCCCAATTTTGACGGTATGTCATAATTTTTACTATAGTAATTGTCAACATTGAGTCATAAATTTATATTTTTGTCAGAATTCTCAATTTTGGCTGATAATTTAGCGTTTTATCTCAATCGTGATGTAAAACATAACATCTCAGTTATCTGACTTATGACATCTCAATTTTGATTTGGTATGTCATAATTTTTACTGTAATAGTCAACATTGAGTCATAAGTCGATATTTTTGTCAGAATTCTCACTTTTGGCTGATAATTTAGCGTTTTATCTCAATCGTGATGTGAAACTTTTGACTTTTTTCATAATTTCAGCTGTTTTTCTTTTGTCCATGTAATATTAGTCAGTGGGTTCCAATGTTGTTTCGGATTGGTCATTATATGGACAAAGCATGTATATATTTTGAGTTTTGCAGAACAAAGACAGTCACAGGTTTGGAACATGAGGGATGAGTATAAGATGACACTTTCTATTTTTGGATAAAACTAACCTGGAATATGCCCAGAAGTTGTGCACAGCGTGAAGCACATATCCTGTGGGAACAACACGGCATCAAAACCCCGGACAGAGAGTCACTCAGTACCTCAGTCATAATTTATGTGCGTCATTGATTTACATGCTCTGATAAGAAAGTACACCGTCATGTTGTGTACAACAATCCTGCACACTTTGCTAGCTTTTCCCCGGATTGGTAGTGGCGGGAGCTGTGACCTCCGGCTGTCTGAAGGAGAGTTCAGTCCTCCTGGCCTTCGTCAGCACAATCTGAAACCCTTATGCTGTGACAACATGTGCTGTTAGTGATGGAGACAGCAATATTTATTCTCTCGCTGGCATTCGCTTCAGAATAAGTTGTAATATTCAAAATATTAAATGGAAATATACAAAGTTATAAGATAATCAATCGGTTACAGTACTGGTGTGCTGTGTTTATCGGCATGTTTCACATCAGTATGTGTGCTGATTATGATCACGGTGGGTTTTAGTGAAAAGGGACATTGCTGTTATTTTTTTCTAGGCACGAGATAATTCTCCTGCATTTATACGGTCAATGGATGTTTCTTCATGTATTGTTTGTTATCTTTGTTTGAATGTATGTATAATATTTCCAGATTTGACTGAGGAAGCTGTTAGGAAGCCATACATATGGATCTCTTTCGCCTCGCTGTGTCAGGGCGCTTTCAGGAGACTCGCTTTAGACGTTTGTCTTTCAAATCACAGATTTGCAAGAAGCCATTCCGCTTTACTTGAGCCTGCTGTGGCCCGGTATGGAGGCCCGTTTCTGCCACATTAGAGAAAAAATCATGCTTTGGTACATAATCATTATATAAAAACATGTCATTTATGAGATGTGAAGTCATAGTTATGAGAGAAGTCAAAATTGAGATAAGAACATACATTATTTTTAATTAAGTGTAGCTCATCATTTCAACGTTTTTTTCATAGTTTTGCTTCTCATAATTATGACTTTCAATTTTGACATGGTCAGTTTCGACTGATTTGATGTCATATAATAATTTAGATTCTTATAATTTAAACTTTTCATAATTTCTACGGTTTATATTTCAACTCAGTGACTTTACTCTAATAATTTCTCATAATTGGAAGATGACTCAAAATTGACTTTTTATCTCATAATTGTGACGAAGTATCTCCTAATATGGAGATTTTTTAAATCTCATAATTATGATTTTTTTTGGTCAATTTTGACAAAGTGTGAAGTATCCTCAAATTGGGAGATGTTAATGTCACTATTATGACTTTTTATCTCATAATTACAGGGCCATAATTTTTTGTCAATTCTGACTCATAATTAACTTCTCATAATTATGATTTTTCCCCCCCCTTATGTGGCAGAAACAGGCTTACGTGTCCATGTCCCACCTACAAAAATACATAAACTTTCATAAACCTTTAAAAGGAATTCATGTGAATTTCTTCATAGATTAATATCTGTATATTAAGAGATAACGTGTGCAATTCTTATTCTTAAATGTGCTTACGGCCTGTTTCACAAAGTTATGTATAATTTACAGGAAATTTGTTTTCCAGATGTTTTAATTGTCCATTAAAATGACAGCTGGGAAAGCAAACTGAGGTTTGTCTGTAAATGCTAATCATTTCATCCTGTTCTCAGATCAGTTTCAAGGGTTTTTATGAGTAGGGCTAGTCTGACGTAACTACTAAAGCAAGTGCTGCTGTCGTCCTCAAGTCAGCAGGAACGGTGAACTGCCTGATGGCGATGGATTTAAAGCTCTTACTGGTTAAAATGAAAGAATGTATAAGGTTATGAATATTAATACCTTCTGATGTGCTGATACCTGTTCAGCATCTGTGAAGTGGATTCTGATTGGATGCATCAGCTGGCATGTGATTCCACCGATGTTGCCATTATCGTTATCGCTGGTGTTTGATCTTTGCTGTTCTCATAGAAATAGAACGATTATTACAACTTTATCGTTATAGTTACTTATTTCTGGACCTTATGTATTTTAGCAATAACTATAATATAGTAAGAAATAAGAGATTTTTTTATGAACTTTTATACTATAAAAACCCTTCAAAACTAATATTTTACAAATATAAGGTATTCAATATAATTTGAAGTTATATGTTATATGTAAAAATTAATGAAATGTATAGTTGTAATGTGGATTTCTCTATTCTCAAATGAAAATTCGTTTAGTTTTCTCTGGACCTCCTAGCATTTATTAATAAGTGTTATACACAATACATTTATATTTATATGCAATAAATATATACACACACGTGTGTGTGTGTGTATATATTATATATGTACACACACACATTATATATATATAAACATATATATACACACACAAAATATATATACGCACATACATTATATATGTATATATATCATGTGTTTGTGTGTATATAAATTATATATTATATATATATATATATATACATACATACATACACACAAACATATATATATATATTTTTTTTTTTATATACATATATGCATGTAAAATAAATATATATAAACACACCCATATATTATATGAACAAAACCCTTTGTTATATGCGATTAATTGGTTTGACAGCACTTATATGTATATAAAATATTATATATAATTTACTATAATATATAGTTCTTAGAAATGTCCTATTTAATTCATGCTTCATTTAGTTTGGAAAAACTAGACATACAAAGATATTCAATAATCTTAACTTAAATGATTAATTATAAAAATAAATCCTTAAATAAGTTCTTATAAATATTATTACATATATGGACTAATATAAGTAAATAAGGGTCCAGTATTTCCATAAATAGCCTGTAATACACCAGACTGAAACTAGAATAACAGGAATGAACACTCACTGGTGCAGCGCGGTGAGTTTGGTTGTGCACAGAATGTTCTGGTGTAAATGACTCCTGTAACGCTGGAAGTCTGGAGCAAATGAGGTGTTGCTGGAGTCCCTGCAGAGCTGGCTCACCTCGCCCGCCTTAAAAACTGCTGAGTCGCCTTTTAGTCTCCCTTGTTTGTTTCTGCATGTTTCTGACAATCTGACGAGGCTTGGGAAAGGTCACGCGCTTTGACCTTGATGGCCACTCTGAAGAAAACCTGCAGAGCTTTGGCTTTGAACCGCAAACGTGCCAGTTTCAGCCACACGGTGGCAGTGTTTGCAAAGAAATACTCATTCATGTGTGTTTTGACTTTGTTCTGGCTTTGATAAAGTGGAATGATATATTATGATAATAATAAAAAAAGGCAGGCTAGAAGTAATGTTACATTTTATCCATATTTTTGGCATCACACACCCTTTTCTACACAGAGAAAACATGCAGGCCAGTCCTCTTCTGTCCCAATGGACATCGAATGCACTTCCTCTCTTTCCTGTTGATCTTACCAGAACTTTCTGTAACAGGTAGATTATTGATATTTCCAGATGGTTTTTATTATGATGATGTTTGAGGATGTGACCTCAGTTGACTGTTAGTGTTAGGAAATCTGATTAGGAAAAGATGTGGAGGTTTTCTTGTTCTTAAATGTATAGATCATTAAATAAACAGAAAAGGCTCAGGGATCTTAGTGCATATGGTCAATTTGAGTCTATACTTATGAGGTCTATGACAAATATGAGTGTCCATGATTTAAAAAAACAAACAAAAAAGTTAAAACCATGCCAAGTTTTCATGTTGGTTTTGGATGGTTTCAAAAAACATTTACATTATTTTCAGCAAAAGTTTAAAATATAGCTCCAAGCACAAACACATGATAAGTCAAGCCAACATGGCTGAGAGCATCAGACCAACTCCAACAATGAGCAAGACATATTAAGATCATGTTAGACAAAATGCCTGAAAAATCAAATACAATCACTAGTAATTTGATTTAATGGTTTATCACTTTCGACCAGTAGGTGGCGATGTCACAAAATTGTGGTGTGGTCAGAGTAAGGTTACAATTACACATGCAAAGTTTGGTATTAATATGCTAAAGCATGGCAGAAATGCAGCCTCAGAGTCATTTTGGCATCATGCCATCAACTTTGTTAATGCGATATATAAAAATGGTTTCGACTATCGACACAAAATCCATAACTTTTTGTTGGCACAGTCTGAAGATGCTCTGACTAGAATTTGGTGAAAATCATACAAACGGTCTAGGAGGAGTTCGAAAAAGTATGTTTTTTTAAAGAAAATCAAAATGGCTGACAGGAAGTTTGGCCAAATATGGCAAAATTTGTATCTCTGTTCTTGGTATGACCCAAGAAATCTATTAATTCCATTACAATAGGTAATTTAATCAAATGTTATTAGCATTTTTTTTTAAATGTCATTGCCCCAAAGCTCTTTGAGTACTGTCAGGGCATGGCGCCCAAGACGAGTTTCGTAACGATACCTCAATGCGTTCATAAAATATAGAATTTTTTAACACAATTCAAAATGGCCGACAACCAAAATAGCCAATGTGGGAAAATTGGGTATCGTTTGACTCGGCATACTGCACCAAATCTAAAGAGACACGTTTTGTGGTTTTTGGCCAAACCGTTCATAAGTTATAAGCAAAATGTCAATTTTTCATATCTCCTGACCACTAGGTGGCACTGCGCAGAAACTGTGCTGATAGCCCCAGGTCATGGTTGTCATAACTCACACCAAGTTTGGCCAGAATACGCTGAAGTGTTGCTGAGATAAATTATCACGTTAATTTTGGCGAGCACTTCGTTGAAATCGTTTGCGTGTTATTCTAGAACGGTTTGACTTGAATCGATTTGAATTCCATAACTTTATGTAGGCGTGGTCTGAAGATGATCTGGTTACATTTTCGTGAAAATCATAGCAATGGCTTAGGAGGACTTGGAAAAAGTAGTTTTTTTCTGAAAATTCAAAATGGAAGCAAAATTCAAAATGGCGTAAAATGACGTCATGGAATCCGAGGAATCAGAGGAAAAATTATTTTGTTTCTAACACTGTGCAACTTTGGAAAGATGGTGGCGCTAGAGGGATTAAGTTAGAAACGCCAAATTTGTCATGGTGAATGTTCAGACTGTCCTCTATCTCTGTGCCAAATTTCATAACTTTCCCACCAGCGGTTCTATGGGCTTCCGTAGACTTCCAGAGCGGACACGGAAGAATAATAAGAACGCCAAAGATTACAGTAGGTTTCTTTGCACCTTCAGTGCCTGGCCCCTGTAATTTTCTCTAAAAATGTTGTGTAGCTATTAGTTAAAAAAGTATTTTTCTTGAATTCACGTGAGCTAAAATTATTTATTTAGTTGAAAAGTAAATGTTTTAAACTTTAGGATTAGTTAACATTAGTTCATGCATTAACCAACAGTGTTAGTTAATAATTTTAACAGATACAGTTTTTTCTTTGTTGGTTCATGTTAACAAATTTTAACAACTTATTAATTCACAAATATTATTGCATTTCGGGAGTTGCACCGTGTTGCTGTCTGAACTAACCTAATATCAAAGTAAATAAACATATTAACCATGACAATAATGCACTTTCTTTGGGCATCACGTGAATGAGCCATGCACATATTTGGGCGTATAAACACCAAATGCCTCTGGATCAGGTTCACTGCAAATAAGCCTTTCACCGTGGTGTGGTTCCTTACATAACATCAGCCCTTGTTCCCTCCGAGGTGGTAATGATCCAGGTCAGGTGAGGATTACAATCTGCCTGCGAGGCAGTAAAACACAACAGGAGCAGCTGCGGCCCAAAAAAGTCCCTACGATGGAATGATGACTAATGAGATAAATGCCTCAGCCAGAAGCAAAAAGCTTCTAGCCAGAAGAGATGAGGAAGTGTAGTGTGTGTAACAGTGTGCTGCATCTCAATGACACATTCATAGACTGGCCACGCTCTCCTACACATAAGCAAACACGCATTCATCGCACTGGAAGCCTGGGAAAAAGCCTCCATTGATGTCGACTCACAAGGAGCCGTGTGTTCTTCTGATTCCCGCTCATAGGCGCTCGATAGAGAGGGACGTTTTCCCGTTTATACCCTCTAGAAGGTCTAAATCGGCAGATTTGTGTTTTATATGAAGTCGTATATGTTCTCAGTGTCAGGATGGTGAGTTCTGTCAGCTGAAGGTGTGCAAATCCAGCTTTTTGATTCTTTAGGCTATACGTTCACACTGCATTTAAACGTGGCCCAAATCCGACCTTTGCTCACGTCATGAGTGTGAACAGAACAAACCACATGGAATTTGATCTTCTCAATTATGATTTGTGCCACTTCGATGTGTGGTCCTAAATCAGTCTGAACAGTCATGTGACTTTAACACTAGATTCGGCTCAATTTTGTGCTCATGGGAGTCACTTCAGAGATTTTACACACCCGACGTTAACATTCGAACTTTCGCAATACTATAAGCCAGCTGGAAAACTTCCAGTCAAATGTCACTTGTTGGTGTGTCAGTATCTTCAATGTCCTGAGCTTTAACAGCATCAATGGTGTAATACTTAGTTTATAATCAGAATACAGTCACCTAAAGGAGTAGTTCACTTCAAAATGAAAATGTCCTGGTAACTTACTCACCCCCATCTCATCCAAGATGTTCATGTCTGTCTTTCTTCAGTCGAAAAGAAATTAAGTTTTTGGAGGAAAACATTCCAGGATTTTTCTCCACTTAATGGACTTCAATGGGGACCAACGACCAAATCAATGCAGTTTCAAAGGAAGGGCTTCAGAGGCTCTGCACGATCCCAGACCAGGAATAGGGTCTGATCTAGGCAAAATATATATAAATATTAATTTTTTAACCTAAATTGCTTATCTTGTGCAGCTCTGCGGAGCGCCACGGATTGCACAATCACGTCGGAAAGGTCATGCTAGACGTAGGTGGAAGTACCGTCCCAAGCGAATGTGTGAAGACTAATACAAACGCCCTTTACCAAAAACACTCCATCTTCAACTTCAAAATCGTCCGACATCGTTGTTTAACCTTTTTGTTTTGCTAAAGGATGTTTGTATTACACTCTACAAAATTCTGGGTAAAAAACAACCCAATGTTGGGTCAAATATGGACTAACCCAGCGATTGGGTTGTTTTAACCCAGCGATTGAGTTGTTTTAACCCAGCGATTGAGTTGTTTTAACCCAGCGCTTAAGTTGTTTTAACCCAGCGATTGAGTTGTTTTAACCCAGCGATTGAGTTGTTTTAACCCAGCGATTGAGTTGTTTTAACCCAGCGATTGAGTTGTTTTAACTAGCGATTGGATTGTTTTAACCCAGCGATTGAGTTGTTTTAACCCAGCGATTGAGTTGTTTTAACCCAGCGATTGGATTGTTTTAACCCAGTGATTGAGTTGTTTTAACCCAGCGATTGAGTTGTTTTAACCCAGCGATTGAGTTGTTTTAACCCAGCGATTGGATTGTTTTAACCCAGTGATTGAGTTGTTTTAACCCAGCGATTGGATTGTTTTAACCCAGTGATTGAGTTGTTTTAACCCAGCGATTGAGTTGTTTTAACCCAGCGATTGAGTTGTTTTAACCCAGCGATTGGGTTGTCTTAAGCAAATATTTAACCCAACCGCAGGGTTAAAACAATCCAACTGCTGGTTAGTCTATATTTGAACCATCATTGGGTTAAACCAACCCAGCATTTTTTAGAGTGTAGTCTTTGCATGAGTGCTTCATAAACACGGGGCGGTGCTTCTGCCTACGTCTAGCGTGAACTTTCCCACGTGATTACGCAATCCTGGGCAGTGCAAGATGAGCAATTTAGCTTAAAAATGTATATGTATATATATATATATATATATATATATATATATATATATATATATATATATATATATATATATACATTTTTTTATAAACCCTGATGTAATGTGATATTTAATGCATTTCATATTGTTGATAAAGAATGAAATATATTGTCTTTCTCTTTGTATTTTTATATCAATATAGTACATGATTATTCTACTCAAATTAATGTGATAAACAAGTTAGGTCAAAAGTAATCTAAAAGTAATCCAAAAGTAGTCTGATTAGATTACCTTAAATATGTAATGTAATGAATTACGTTAATAACTACAATTTTTGTCATGTGATTTGTAATCATTAACCGATTACAATTTGTAAGTAACCTACCCATCTCTGGCAATAAGTTACTATTTTAGGACATAACAATATTGTATAACGCAAACTTGTAACTTTAAAAAGTAATTTTCCCCAACACTGTTTTTTGTTCTAATTAATTCATTGCAAGACCAGCAAAGATGACCAGCGAGTGAACGGATTTTGCGTCCAATCAAATACTGTATTTTGCTGCAAAACTCATCTGTGAACAAAAATTAGACAGACTTCAAAATGGACAGGTTTGCATGACATGCACTTGGAAATCAAAAACAAAAATAATGCATTAAATACACTTCACTTGCAATGAAAATAACAATGAACATGATTTGTGCCGACCACAGTGTGTTTTGTGCAGGGATTTATTCTGAGATATTTATAAACCAAACAGTTAATATAAAGACAATTTTCCTATTATAATTCATTGCATATGGTCCTATGCAATATAAATTTCAATTTTATGTAGTTGTGTGTGCGGCAAACAATTCTACTACTGCTACACTTGATGTCTAATAGAAAATCTCTGAATTCCTGAAGAAAACTAGTTGAGATCCACTAACATAAAGCTCTTAGAAAAATAGCTGTTAAAATGCAGCCAGAAGCAAGCTGAGATTTAAGCTGCCAAAAAATGAAAATGTTTCTCAGTTGTCGGTTCTTCTTTTTCATCCCATAAATACAGTAAGTACAGAAATTTGTCTTTGGCAAGTGCGGAAATTGTGTATGGTGTGAAGAGGCTTCATCAAATCAGGAACGGACGACAGCCGGACTAAAACTCCCTCAGTTTGCTGTAACTGAGCTATTCTGTTTCCTCTTTGGAAATTATGACCATCTTCCCACCCACACTCTCTAAACGCTCTACATGTGCCTGAAACACAAGCCAACGGGCTGAATACAGCTGGAATGGGCACATCTGTGCGGCTGGCAGCAAAAGTGTGCTGCCTCAATTTCACCGTTTTCATACCATTGCCAGAGAGCTACCAAAAACTTCTCTTTCTTTCAGAATCTGCTAGAAGAATGGCAAACGCATGAACTTTTCTTTACAGCCTGGGATCGGAAATCACCAGGGTATCATCCACTTCCCTTGAAAACAGTCATATTTTTTGCTGAATTCCAGTATCAGATTCTTTTTTTTCTATTTTCCCAGCTGGACAGAGTAATAATGAGGTCATCGCACACCAGATCTCAGGCAATGTCTGCTGTGTTATTCTCTTCTGTATCTGGGGAGACTGGTAAATGCCTCCTGAATTTATCACAGAAAAAGGATTTGATGGTGAAATGTTGAGCAGAACGCAGTGAGAGATTGAGAGAACCCAATGACACGTCTCAGAGGTGAACTTTACGCTCCTTTCTATAAAGATCCAACCAGAATAGACGGAGAAAAGCCGCTCAGAGAGCCGTTGGCGTGTGGGTGTGAGTCAGTGGAGGAGAGGATGGGGCAACAAGAGTAACCACTTGTTTTCTTGGTTACTAATGAATGACTTACCCGCTGCTCATTCAGATCAGAAAACTCAAGAATGACAGTTTATGGCGGGACTTTTATGTCTCAAGAGACAGATTTCAGCTTTTATTTTTGTTATAAAAGGTCACATGAAAACATTGTAGCATGCATTTATAATTTATTTTTGCTGTTTCAAAATGCGTTTATGTAGATTTTGTTTTACCAAACCCAAATGTCAAAAATCATTTCAATATTTATTATGCAAATACATATACACACTGATCAGGCATTATCTCTTCATCACTGCTCCTGTTAGTGGGTGGGATATATTAGGCAGCAAGTGAACATTTTGTCCTCAGAGTTGATGTGTTAGAAGCAGGAAAAATGGGCAAGCGTAAGGATTTGAGTGAGTTTGATAAGGGCCAAATTGTGATGGCTAGACGACTGGGTCAGAGCATCTCCAAAACTGCAGCTGTTGTGGGGTGTTCCCGGTCTGCAGTGGTCAGGATCTATCAAAAGTGCTCCAAGGAAGGAACAGTGGTGAATCGGCGACAGGGTCATGGGCGGCCCAGGCTCATTGATCCACGTGTGGAGCGAAGGCTGGCCCGTGTGGTCCGATCAAACAGACGAGCTACTGGAGCTCAAACTGCTCAAGAAGTTAATGCTGGCTCTGATAGAAAGGTGTCAGAATACACAGAGCATCACAGTTTGTTGAGTATGGGACGAACAGCTCATCCAAGCCTTACATCACCAAGTGCAATGCAAAGCATGGGATGCAGTGGGGTAAAGCACGCCGCCACTGGACTCTAGATCAGTGGAGACATGTTCTCTGGAGTGACCAATCACGCTTCTCTGTCTGGCAATCCCATGGACGAGTCTGGATTTGGCGGTTGCTAGGAGAACGGGACTTGCCTGACTGCATTGTGCCAAGTGTAAAGTTTGGTGGAGGGGGGATTATGGTGTGGGGTTGTTTTTCAGGGGTTGGGCTTGGCCCTTAGTTCCAGTGAAAGGACCTCTTAATTCTTCAGCATACAAAGACATTTCATGCTCCCAACTTTGTGGGAACAGCTTGGGGATGGCCCTTTCCCGTTCCAACATGACTGCACTCCAGTGCACAAAGTGTCGGTCCATAAAGACATGGATGAGCGAGTTTGGTGTGGAGGAACTTGACTGGCCTGCACAGAGTCCTGACCTCATCCCGATAGAACACCTTTGGGATGAATTAGAGCGGAGACTGCAAGACTGAGTCCAACATCAGTGCCTGACCTCACAAATGTGTGTTTGTGTGTATAATGATTTCTATTGCAACCTAATTTTCTCCATAATAATGTCTGAGATGTAAATATGAAACATGACTGAGAACAAGAAGAAATATGAAGATAAATATCACTCGTGAAGCACATTTTTATTGTGCATCGTTTCCAGTTAAGCTTTAATTGAGTGTATTACATAAAATGCTATCTATAAAAGATGAGTCAATCATTTTATTCAAAAAATGTTTTAAATGTAATTTCCATCACTTCCAATGAATGCTTTCAAACAGGTTTCCTCAATACAACCGTCTGCCATTGGTCAGACAAACAGACTCATACTATTGGTTCAGCCAGTGTTGTTGCGTCTGGCTGATTAAGATGTTTAAACACACACAGCACACACACAGAGAGACAGAGCTCACGCTTTTCATGGGAAATTAACCAACAAATGGTTTAAGTATATTTGTCTGAGCATTTTAAGCTTGGGCAGGATAATTTAGCATTTTAAAAATGACATACTTTAACTTTCGATTTGAAATAGCTGATAAATGTGGCTTATGTGACTTACACACATTTTGTCCCAGATCAGGCTTAGGAGGGACACATGCCAGCGGGTGGTGTACGGTACATTGGACGCATTTAATCTGGCTTAGTGTGGTTTGTAAACCAGACAGAAAGGCCACAGATGCAGAACATCTGAACCCCCTGCAAGCTGCCAGAGCATTCCAGCCAAATATCAAATTCATATAATAATCTCTCTCAGCTTTCAATATGAACTTCCTTAAGCAAGTAAATAATTATGTAGAACACCCAACCACATAGCAAGACACTAAACAGCAACCAAAAGTGTACAGACCTTATGCGCCAGAGAAACCAGTGCGCAGAATGCAGTGTTTGACCTTCTGTGTTTGTGGCAGCTCTCTATATTTCTATGGCATCGCTGCCGAAGAATTAGTGACAATCGGTTCATTTTCCAACTCCCCTAGAGTTTAAGTTGAGTTGTACTGTTTTCGAATCCATTCAGCCAATCTCCGGGTCTGGCGGTAGCACTTTTAGCATAGCTTAGCATAGATCATTGAATCTGATTAGACCGTTATCATCTCGCTCCAAAGAGTTTCAGTATTTTTCCTATAGGCTGCTGTCATTTTAAAGGGATAGTTCTCCCAAAAATGAAAATGTGATGTTTATCTGCTTACCCCCAGGGCGTCCAAGATGTAGGTGTGTTTGTTTCTTCAGTAGAACACAAATGAAGATGTTTAACTCCAGCCGTTGCTCGTATTATGCATGTCAATAGGGTGTATTTGTATGAGAGCCACTATGAGAGTAAAAACACACATATGAATCCATATTAAACCCTGTGGCTCGTAGCGACACATTGATGTCTTAAGACACCGAACGATCGGTTTCTGCGAGAAACCCATCAGTATTTGAGTTATTTTTTTACCTTATATAAGACGAATCTTCTAGGCTTCCCAATGCCATTACTTCCGCCGGAGAAGGTCAAAACAGCGGCGCGATCATATATATATATATATATATATATATAGATGCCTCATTAGTGCCTGCGTGGATTGCGCAGATTGGTCGAATGAGGACTCTATGTAAATATATATCTATGATAGCGCCACAGTTTTGACCTTCTCTGGCGGAAGTATGCATTGGGAATACTAGATGGGATTCATTTGATATAAGGTAAAAAAATAACTCACAAAATTGGATGTCCTTGGGGTAAGCAGATAAACATAAAATTTTCATTTTTGTGTGAACTATCCCTTTAAGAGCGAATGCATGGATCTAATAAACTGATACGGTTACACATGTTTACTTTCTCAGGCGGTTACGTTCACTTAACACATAACTGACTATGATTAGGATAATGTGTGAATTTGTCAGCTCAAATGCTCAGTTTAGTATTCGCTCGATGTCTGAGACTTTCCACACAGCGTGCGAGTAATGAAATGAGCTCCTCATCTTGAATATTGACGAGGCTTAAACTTTCGTGACGATGCAGCGCTGGCCTGTCACGTTTGTTTACGTTCATGCATTGTTAGAATTCATAAAAAATTTAACTGGCTAATGACAGCATTTCACATTACAGATTTTTACTCGCATTTGGCGCTTGTGTTCATTTTAGGCCCTTTAACCAACAGTCTTCAAAATATCTTTTGTGTTCAACAGAAGAAACTCATGAAGTTTTGGAACAACATGAGGGTGTGTAAGTGATTACAACATTTCCATTTTTGGGTGAACTATCCCTTTAAGACACCATCTTAACATAATGGCTGTTTATGCAACTGACCTTAGCAACTTCATAACTATTCACATTTTCTTCAAAACGAGTTTAAGCATAAAGTAGACCAGTGAACACCTCCGAAACACATCAGTGAAACGAAGTGCAGTGTAGACACAATGAGAATGTTTACCTTAATGCTTCCTGGCTTTAATTATTTTAAGTGAGCACCCCATGCTGCTTCAAGAGGCCAAATCTGCCAGTAATTGTACGTTTTAAAGCACTGTAATCCCAGAGTCCTCTCTGTCCTGTCTGAGCAGGAATGTCACCCCACTGGAATAACATGATTAGAGATATACTCTAAACTGCCAATGACCCAATGTTTGCATATGCATTTTATTTCATTTTATTTCTCTTCGTTTGAATGTGATTGACACTTCCTGTATGGTTTAATTATGGAAAGATTATCATGTTCTTCATTAAGGGCTATTTTCATGCTCTCAAATAAATCTGCTGACATGTTGAAATGCTTATGGTTGCATAACATGAAGATTATATCATCACTTTAAAAAATACTATTTAGCAACATTGCTTTACTTCTCTCTAAATGAATATTTTGTCATACTTTACTCCTTTTCATGTGGTTTGCTATAAACTTGTATGATTTGTGTGGAATGCAAAAGGAGATGTTTAGCAGAATGTCCCGGCTGTCCTGTTGCATAATGAAAGTGAACGGGTTTACAAAGTTGAACATTTGAAGCCCAACATCTTCATGTATATTCTATGTGCCCCACATAAAAAAATATATATATATATTTATATATAAAATATAAAATTATATATTTATTAGAAATCAATGTTAAGTGGTCTCTTAGTTTTTTCCAGAGTTGGCTATATGTATATTGTTTGTTTATTAGTGTTTGGACAGTCATTTATCTGCAAGAAAAAAACATTAAAAACTATAAGAATAAAAATAAGCATAGTATGATCAATATATATATATACAATGTTGTACTTTTTATTTTCGTGTACATATATATTGTTTTTAATAATAATAAAATATATATATAAAGAAAAAAAATATATATATATATATGTTTAATAATAAAAATATTTATGATTTATTCTTTTATATATATATATATATATATATATATATATATATATATATATATATATATATATATATATATATATATATATATATATATATATATATATATATATAAACTGAATAAAAATAAGCATTGCATGATCATACTAAAGTAAACTTTACACATACACACACATTTAAATGTATGTGATTGAATGATAATTAATTAAAAAAAAGTATATATATATATATATATATATATATATATATATATATATATATATATATATATATATATATATATATATATATATATATATATATATATATATATATATATATATATATATACTTGAATTTTTAAAGTATATACTTTTTTTTCATATAAAAACCTAATTAACCTTTTTGCCTCTTTACAAACATGAAAATAAAATTAATCAAGCCCCTAAAACCTTTAATGCCAAACATAAATAAACAAATTAATTGATTTAATAAATAGATATCGATTATAAAAATCAACATAAAAAACTTCTAATTTAGTTTCAACAAAGAAAGAGACATCCAGTTCTGATGAGAGGAGGCGAGTTCTGCTCAGTCTTCACATGCACATTCACACAGCAGATCTGGGATCAGATTTCTCTGCTGTTTCAAACATTCTTTCTCATCAAACCCCAAAACCTTGGGAGCGACCTCAGACTGGTGTCAAGGCGGACATCTGGAGCGGGCCAGCGCCTCACCTCCTCTGACCAGCAGGAGTCAGCGTAATCTCTGCAAGCCCAGTGACATGAGAGCGGGGCCCCGCCACAGATCTCGCCCCCGGGCCCCGGCGGTCTGGCGCTGCCAGTAAAGAGGAGGAGGAGGAGGAGGAGGGGTGGGAGGAGGAGGAGAGGAGGGGGCAGAGGAGGGTGCCACGTTTGCATGACGGCCCGGCACATGCGGTCCATGAAAACGCTTTACTCAGCATGGCTTAGCAGTTTCACATTCAACTCAACATAGTTCATTTGTCTTAGCATCATACTGCACATACAATGACTCGAATATGGATCTTCTGTGATGAGTGTGATTTTAATATCTGAATTAAAATTCATTTAGATATTTTGACTTTCATAAAGGGTGATGCAACGGTTCTGATATCAAAATGAAGAAAATGCAACATTCAAAGAATTGAATTCTTGAAAAGCAAACATTATTAAATAATATTGCATAATATTATATTTTAGAAAGAAAGTTTAAATGATTACTACTTCTTATAGCTTTGTTCAAATATTTGAAACATATTTATATGTAATATCATACGATCAAACCACACCTTCGGATTATCAGTTTATTTGCTATAGTTTAGAAAATGGTAATAAAATATGCCAAGAACTCAAGAGATAGTCAAGATGAGATAACTTCGATAGTAATGGATTACAATCATCCAATCAGCTGTTAAATTTAAGAACAATTAGATAATACCAATTAAGATCAACCAATGACCAAGCAATGCTTCATTTTGTTCAGTCTGTGGTGTCAAAGGTCACATTAGCAATGAAAGAAAAAACACTTCAGCAAAACATGCTCAGGTCAAAGTGTCTGAATCATTTTGGACGCAAATTTGTATTTACTGGTAGTCACTGTATGAAGAATGATTGGGTATAATATGTCACAGATTACTTTATTTTGCTCTCCTCACTTACAGAAATGAACTATAGTGTCCTGCACACACACTAGTGAAACATTATATCTGGTGTCTGAATCAGTTTTGCTTTGACTGTACATAATAATATATATATATATATATATATTATTTATTTATATAAAAGTCATGTGGTCCAACCAACACAGAAAAACATGCAAAACAACCAACAAACCAAACCAAACCATAAAGCAAGAAATTACATCACAGAAACCCTTTTGTCAATGTCAAAACCTCTATTTTTTTATTTAAATGTTATTTAATTTAGTGTAAATGTTATATATATATATATATATATATATATATATATATATATATATATATATATATATATATATATATATATATATATATATATATATATATATGAGCACTGAGCACTAATATATAATAATACATACATACATACATATATATATATATTAGTGCTGTCAAATCAATTGTGCCCTGTGTATAATTATTATGTAGGCCTATATATATATATATATAAATACACACTCATTTCATGTATATATATATATATATATATATATATTAAATGAACATTTGCAGGTAAATTTGCATGTATATACTATATTTACATTATATAAAATTAGCGCTGGGCAATCGATTAATCGTGATTAATCGCATCCAAAATAAAGTTTGTGTTTACATAATATATGTGTGTACTGTGTATAATTAGTATGTCTATATAAATATACACAAATGCATGTATATATTTAAGAAAAAATGTATATTTATGTATATAATATGTATTTTTTTATATAAGATAAATTATATATATATACAGTATATACATGCAAATATTTCTTAAATATATACATGAATGTGTATAAATATAGACATACTAATTATACACAGTACACACATATATTATGTAAACACAAACTTTTATTTTGGATGCGATTAATCATGATTAATCGATTGCCCAGCTCTAATATAAATATAACATATAAAAATAACAATGTTTTCTTAAATATACACATGCATACGTGTGTATTTAAACATAATAATTATGCACAGTACACACACATATTATGTAAACATGAACTTTTATTTTGAATGTGATTCATTGATTTGACAGCACTAATATATATATATAGGGATTTATGACAAGCCAAAGTTTAGTTAGAAAATGTAGAAAATAGTGGGAAATGTCCTGTGGAGAGATGCCGCAAAAGTAAAACTTTATGATATTTGTAATAAAAACATAAATAAAAATGATATAAAACTTATGAAAATATTAAGATGTTTACATATTTGATGGTTACACCACATGACATTTTTCAGGTTCTTTTTTTAAATTACTTTAAAATATGCTTCAAAATTTTTCAAAAGTATATGAAACCAACATGGACAAACACAGGCAATAAAAAAACATAAATCATAGAGACGCCACTATTTTCCAGGTTTTATCAGATATTTTGTCCATTTTATAACAAGGCAAGATTAGTCAAGAAAATGTCATGTGGTGCAACTGCAACTTGAAAATGTATTTATGATATAAAAAAAACAATTTATAAACAATATATTCATAAACGTTTATGAAAATATTAAGATGTATTCATATTTGATGGTTACACTACATGACATACAGTTATTAAATATAAATGTTTCTCAAAAACTGAAATATTTCTTTGCATTTGACACACTTTTCTTTATCTCAAACCCAAGTCTGTAAATGAAATGAGTGTTTGTTAATTATTAAAGAAGACACCTGCTGGGCCAAGATCACAGACATTCCCACTGTTGCTTTTACTGAGCCGTTATTTATAGGAAATATTTTCATATATAGATCACAAGACAATCCAGACATTATGCAAATGTCTTCATGTAAAGGGTTCATGTCATGTCTTGATTACAGTGTTTTCAGTCCAGAAAGTCTCGTCAGACTGCAGTCACGTCGAAGGCCTATACTTGTCTTCTGCGCTCCGTCTGTCCTCACAAATTGCTTTGGCTAACCGAGAAACATCTGTGTCTTTGTGTGTTACCTTGGAGACAAGGGCATCCAAATAGTAGGAATAACGAGAGCAGGAGTGGAAGCTTCGGTGAGGGAAGTTCAGATGGGGTTGCAATGTGAGAATGGCTCCAAAAAGCCTGACAATCAGCACATTCCACTGGCCCGGGGGTTTTGAGCAGAAAAATATCACTGAGTGTCGGTGGACGCGGTCAGGCTGTGCATAAACAAAGACGGGGGGGGGGTTACAGCTCGGGCTGTTGCGTGAGACCACAGATGTAGGAGGAGAGAGAGAGACGGTCGTCACCTTATTTTTGCCGTCTGCGAAAACAGGCCTCAGATTCGGCAACCGGACAAAATAACGGCTTGCTGTAGTGTCTGTCTGGTGAAGGGCAGAGCTTCGTTTGTCATGTATAAAGCCCTGTTCGCATTGGCCGTGCTTTCCTTCAGTTTCCCTTTTCAAATAATTAGTATTTTATTGTGTCCAGTTTTGCATCAAGGGCAAAACTTCAGCATAGAGCTCATAAATCACTGGACTTGTGTGTGACGCACCATTAGGATTTCAAGAAATGTGTGTGAATGGCACAAGTATTTGTTGCAATGCCAAAACCTCAAACCCTTTATCAGACACGCTAAATAAGACACGCAGAAAGAAACTTTCCCACAGACCATCTTATTCACACTGTAATCCCTAACGCTCAAAATACTTCATTGGTTTGACTATGGTAAATTTAAATAAAAGGGGACATATCATGCAAAATTCATTTTTATAAGGTGTTTGAACACTGTGTGTGTAAACAACCAGCCTATAATGGTAAAAAAGAAACACCCAATACTTTTTTTATAATCCCTATCAATCATTATCAGTCTCTCATAACGCGCTGTTTGATTCCCCTACTCCTCTGTAAGAGTAGGAAGCCCGCCCATGACTGTTGATGATTGGCCTGTTTAGCATAGACACGCCCCTGAGTGAGAAGCGGAGAGATGCCATTTCTGTTTTCTCGCTGTATCAGCGCTCGAGTATTACAATGTCTGCGCTAAAAAAAACATTTTTAATGTTCTGTACCATCGAACATACAAGTCTCCATAGACTCCCGGGATATGAGCCTCACTTTTTTTTTTTGAAGGAAATGTGCCGAAGAATTTGCGTTTGTGCAAATCATTCTATACATGACTGCTTCATCAACGAGGGTCAGGACAACACTGGATTTGCAAAAGATCGGGTCAACACCAAGTGCTCTAACTTCATATCCAGAACAAGGACGGATGGCACTTATTCATATTTTCTGAATGGCTTTCTAGAATGCTGTACGGCTAATATGGCTAAAGTTACCATCATCTCTAATTGTATTCACAGAGACTCGAGCTGTTGCTAGTTTTATCCCGAAAACGCTCACCATCTGCTTAATTCATAAACTCACTGTGGCCAAATGGACGAGCGAGAGACGTGGGAGGAGCGAGCGAGACCGGTGTGAGATTGGGATCCGTGAGGGGCTGCATGCGTTACTTCGGTTTTGTTAATTTATTGATTCAAGTCTTTTAAATGTTCGCTGGTTCCCGCCTCCTTCTTCCCTGAACTAAGAACTGTATTACACTCACATTTATTATGCATTGCATTTTCGGGTGATGGACGTGTTACGTTCCCACACGAGCACCTATACATCAATCATGTATAGATGAACATGACGGTACATGCTAGTCGATGAGTTGAATCAACTTAACTCCACAAGAACTAACGTCACATTAATGTATCCACTAACCATTCAGAAACGTCTAAAAGTGCCAACCTCGTCCTGAGTCTCTCGTCTGTGTCCGACTCTGGTTCAAACATGTACGGCTGCTCCACAACTGGTTTTTTCTGACATTTAGGCTGAGAGAGATTCGCCTGTTTTGTTGTTTTGTTGTAATCAAAGCTCATGTAAAGGATCCGCCCTCTTCTGAAAGGGGGGCGGGGAGCAGCAGCTCATTTGCATTTAAAGTGACACAAAAAAACTGCTATTTTACTCACACTCAAATAGGGGCAAATTTGACAAGCTATAATAAATTATCTGTGGGGTATTTTGAGCTGAAACGTCACACACACATTCTGGGGACACCAGAGATTTATATTACTTCTTGTGTAAAGGGATCATAATATGTCCCCTTTAAGCAAATTGACTTTAATTGGTATTTAAAACTTATTTTTCTTTTGCGTTCACAAAACTGACACATTTTAAGTAATCTGAACCGCTTCATTGTTTTGAGTTTTATTGTTTTATTGAGTTTGGGGATTTCTATTTCCC
Source organism: Gobiocypris rarus (assembly GCA_023029165.1). Classification (NCBI taxonomy): domain Eukaryota; kingdom Metazoa; phylum Chordata; class Actinopteri; order Cypriniformes; family Gobionidae; genus Gobiocypris; species Gobiocypris rarus. The sequence continues at coordinate 3,059,769 of CM040920.1, read as the reverse complement.
AGCATGCTTTGCCATGACACTTGAAAGTGTCATGAGTAAATTAGAGTAAATGCTATAAAGATTTGTAAATGCATCATGGGCGTCAGAAGCAAATAAAATGTGGGTGGGTCCTCTCTCAGAATTTTTTTTTAATTGAGTAACGTTAGATGCCATTTACATTAAATACAAATATACCGCCGTTTAGCTACTAAACGATTGACTGGGCCAGACAAAATTATGGAAATCATAGAATTATTCACCGTGGCAATAGTTTAGGGGTAAGACGTATGGTGTCAAGTTTTGACGCAAATCGATCGGAGGTTCGAAGCCACCTTTTGCCGAACTCGCTCTGCTCCCTTTTCCTATCACATATCAGATCGCCAAGGCACTTATTTTCAATAAAAATAGAGAAAATATTTAAAAAGTGGAAATAAAATGTCTAACATGTGTTTAATAATACGTGTTTATCGGTTATTGGTAGGTAAACAGACATGTGCTGAATTAGAGACGATACATTTTCAAAACAATAACAAAGGCGAAGCTTGATGACCCCACGAACGAGAGTGGGACGATGGGACATGTCGTTTTTCATCCACAGATAAAATGGAATTCATGAATCATGTTCAGGGATGAGGTAATGAATTAGTTTTTGTATTACCTGAACGTTTGATCACACTATTTCATGTCATCGTTAATGCTGCACAGTTGTATGTATAAAACAATCGTAATAAAAGTAATTTGAACAAACGCACCCTATTTGCAAGTAAATATTTTTGTGCACCACATATTGTATTTAATTTCACTGCCGTAGACTTGGTCACCAGGGGCCTATTGCACAAAACTAGGATAAGGGATTAAGCCGGAATATCTTGATGATCTTGTCATCTGTATGCAAAATTTACTGCACTGTTGTCGTGTAAACTTACCCTGAAGGCACACTCACACCAAGAACGATAACGATAACGAAAGATAACTGTATATTAGCGGATAAATTGAGCCAGGATCACCAAGATATCCCGGCTTAATCCCTTATCCTAGTTTCGTGCAATAGGCCCCAGGCTTGATAAAATGAGCTGAAGTACAAACAAAGTGTAATATAATTGTGTGTGTGTGTGTAATTTCATCAGCATAACCTACAAAAAATATACAATATTGCTTACCTGTCTATTAAAAACACACAAGAGCAGAGTCTCTGTCAAGTCCAAGTTTGTCGCGAAACTCTCTCCATCTCAAAAACGCCACGCTGATATTGATCCCTGTTTTGTTTGTCACAAAGCCTTCTTAATTTGTCCCAAGGCCAAAGTTCACTTCGGCCGTCCGCGTCCGTACAACAGCGCAAACAAAACAACTTGAAAACAAAAGTCCACCAGTTACTGCGCATGCTCCGAACGCGTCTTTCCGCGCACACGGCAAAGGGATATACATCTGTGGAAAATGAAGTATACCTGGGGCTTCAGAAGATTTACGTTTAATTTTTTTTTAAGGGATTTTCTGTACTCTGCAATGAAAAATCATGATCTATGATAACTGAACACAACAGCAGTGTTTCCGCATTTGTCCCCGTGTGATGCCATGGTTTTTAACAAGCGGAAACCGAGGATATTACCTCAGCGATAATGACAAGAGATGAGCCATAATTTAAAATAGGAATTTCTCTGCATGTAAAAAGTAAAGTGTAACTGCTCACAAGACCCTCCTTAGGATTGCTTAATCAAGCTTAATCAAATATTTCAAGCTTAATCAAGCTTAATCAAATATTTCAAGCTAAGAGCAAATAAAATGTACAACATAAAAAATCTGCCAGATCTGCTTACTTAAACTTTGAATTTCTTAACTTAAAAATGTTGATGTAATAGATTGCCTCAATTTTTTTTGAGTTTTGCCAACTTATTCAGGATTACAGTGCAGCATATGAGAGGTGGAAAGGGATCGGCACAGCAGTTATTCAACTTAAACAGTTCCTGTTGGTGTAATGTAACATCAAGGTTGTATAACTGCTCACAAAATCTATTAATTTTTTTACTAAGTCTGTCATATCAAAGTCATGTGGTCCGACCAATGTAATATACATCTGCAGAGCATTCCTTGTACTCTCATTCTTTAACCTTTAAACCCGGCTGTTCTCCCACCTGTGCTGTGTGAGATCCCGCCTGCCTACACAGCACATGTAATCTGCCACACCTCATTCCTAGTGTTCCCATAATTCCACAGAGGAAAAGACCTCCCATTGTTCACCCTCTTCCTCTTCCTTTGACTTCCCCCAGTCCTTCTCGTGTAGCAGATTGATACCTCTACCATCTGCCCTTATGCTATATATTCATACAGTACCGGTCAAAAGTTTGGAAACATTACTGTTTTTATTGTGTTTGAAAATCTTATGCTCATCAAGCCTGCATTTATTTGATCAAACATACAGAATAAAAAACTGTAATATTGTGAAATATTATTACAATTTAAAATAATTTAATCTATTCCTGTGATCAAATCTGTATGTTCTTCAGTGTCACATGATCCTTCAGAAATCATTCTAATATGATTTATTATCAATGTTGAAAATATTTTTTTATAACCCGTGATACTTTTTTTAGGATTCTGTGCTAAATATAAAGAACAGCATTCAAAATAGAAGTCTTTTGTAACAATATACACTACCATTCAAAAGTTTGGGGTCAACTTTTTCTTTTATTCAGCAAGAATGTGTTCAGTTGATAAAAAGATTTATATTGGTAGAAAATATTTGTACAAATGTTGTTCTTTTTTACTTTTTATTCATCAATGAACCATGCAAAAGTAAAACAAAAAAGCACATGATTTATTGATAATAAATTACCATATTAGAATGATTTCTGAAGGATCATGTAACACTGAAGACTGGGTTAGGGATAAAGGGATGGACATGGTCACAATACTCAGGTAGACTGTGGGATTTTAGCAATGCTCAACTGGTACTAAGAGGCGCAAAGTGTGCAAAGAAAATACCCTTAACCACTATTACACCAGCAGCCTGAACCAGGCAGCATCCCATGCTTTCATGCAGTTTACACCAAAGTCTGACTCTTCTGTCTGAATATCACAGCAGAAACTGAGAATCTGACGAATGCTTTTTTGAGTTACTGGTGCCTGTCTATCAGATTGAATCAGTCAGTCTGGCCATTCTCCTCTGACCTCTGGTATCAAGGCATTTTTGCTTACTGGGTATTTTCTCTTTTCAGGTCCTAGAGATGGTTGCTCATGAAAATCCCAGTAGATCAGCAGTTTTGGAAATACTCCAACAACCATGCCACATTCAAAGTCACTTAAATCCCATTTCTTCCCCATTCAGCGCATGCTGAGGGTCACAGTGCGCAGAAGTCGCCAACTTTCTGCAGGGGCAATAGCTACAGACCTCCAAACTTCATGTGGCCTTCAGATGAGCTCAAGAACAGTGCGGAGAGAGCTTCATGGAATGGGTTTCCATGGCCGAGCAGCTCATCCAAGCCTTACATCAGCAAGGGCAATGCAAAGTGTGGGATGCAGTGGGGTAAAGCACGCCACCACTGGACTCTAGAGCAGTGGAGACATGTTCTCTGAGTGAACAATCACGCTTCTCTGTCTGGCAATCCCATGGACGAGTCTGGGTTTGGCGGTTGCTAGGAGAACGGGACTTGCCTGACTGCATTGTGCCAAGTGTAAAGTTTGGTGGAGGGGGGATTATGGTGTGGGGTTGTTTTTCAGGGGTTGGGCTTGGCCCCTTAGTTCCAGTGAAAGGAACTCTTAATGCTTCGGCATACAAAGACATTTTGGACAATTTCATGCTCCCAACTTTATGGGAACAGTTTGGGGATGGCCCCTTCCTGTTCCAACATGACTGCGCTCCAGTGCACAAAGCGTCGCTCCATAAAGACATGGATGAGCGAGTTTGGTGTGGAGGAACTTGACTGTCCTGACCTCATCCCGATAGAACACCTTTGGGATGAATTAGAGCGGAGACTGCGAGCCAGGCCTTCTCGTCCAACATCAGTGCCTGACTTCACAAATGCGCTTCTAGAAGAATGGTCAAAAATCCCCATAAACACTAAACCTTGTGGAAAGCCTTCCCAGAAGAGCTAAAGCTGTTATTGCTGCAAAGGGTGGGCCAACTCCATATTACGCCCTATGGATTAAGAATGGGATGTCATTAAATCTCATTTGCATGTAAAGGCAGGCGTCCCAAAACTTTTGGCAATATAGTGTATATATATATAGCAAGACATTGCATGTCAACACACTTGTAGCTGCTCTTCAACTCACATCCATCAAAGCCACTGCACTGAGCAGTTTGGATTACAAAAGCAATCCTAAATAAAGCAAACTATTTCCAAAGGCCACAAAAGCAGCTTTAGGTGCTTAATTCAATCCTAAGGAGGGTCTTGTGAGCAGTTACACTTTACTTTTTACACGTAGAACATCCAATAACCAGACAAATGCAGTAAAAGCTTGAAAGTCGACCTTTATTAATACTGTGAAAAAAGTAAACTTTATGAGCCTTTCAATAGATGAATCAGTATTGTTGTTAATACACTTATTACATCATAACACAATACAATTGTGATTTATAACTCTGGTATCAACATTTTTGTGTGGAATAGTACAGATCACAATGTTTCAAATGATTGCCACAAGCAAATGAAATAAAACAAAATCCAAACAAAAGCACAAACCTATAGCATCATACTGCAGTTGTCGGCATCAATAGCTTTGGTTTGGACCGCATTATGCCTAATCTGAATAACCGATGAGGGTGAAAGTTTTAGCTTGTTCACAGCTGAACAATATTTCACTTTTTATTGATAAAAAGGGGAAAACAAAATTCATGCACCAATCTTTTTATTAAAACAAAAGTATAAACAGTGCTACTGTATCATACTTGAATGACGTAAAAAAGAAAGGTAATTAAAAAAAAAACAAAAAAACAAACACACAGAAGGCACTGGCTGTTATCTGAGGCAAAGTGATTTTTTTCCGTTTTAATATTTTTTGGTTTCATGCACAGTGTCCTGCTTGTAACAGAGGACACCTTGTCATATTCAAGTACCTTCCTTCAGGCATGGGGATAATAAATTAAATGCTGTGAACTGCCCTGCAGTTGCAATATGTTTGACGATGAAATGCAAAGGAAACATGATGAATATCAACATACGTACAGTACAGCTGCGGAATACAGAAAACATGACAAGAACTGACCCGACGCTGCATTGGCTTATAGAGCTTCAACCTTTACAATCAACAACCTCGATCACACGAAACCTGCCAAGAACAGGCCTGGATCATTGGAAAACACAGGACAAATGGAAATGCACTTGTTTGCTTAGAGAAAAAGAAGCCTATCTTGAGGACCATTCAGGATGCCACCCTATTCTCATCACCGTAATCAAAAAAAAAAAAAAACTCAATACCGTACTGTCTCTTATAATGATACATTATTTTAACTATATTTAGGATTTATACATAATGGTAATGTGTTGTGCTTTCCTTATTCTGATATAAATAAAAAAGCAAATATTACATATTTTTTACATGTATTACATTAATTGCTAATAAAATGTACAAATTATGCAAGTTTGAGTTGTATTATGTCGCATTATTTGTATTAACGTATTAAGTAAAAATACAAACAGTATTGTATATTGCACTTTACTGATAAGCTAATACAAATCACCACTGAAAATAATGGTAATTATTTTTATTTTACAAAAAACTAATCTTGATGCATTATGGTAATGAGAATTGTGGGGTGATACAGTATGTGCTTAACTGTCACAAAAACATCTTAATGGTTGAGATGCACGATTCTGGATCAAACAGAGATCAGAGATAAACATCAGTGAACTATACTAATGTTTGTTCCAGTACTTCTCTGATCATTTGAATTACTGTAACAGAAATAATGATAATGGGCCCTATTCTAACGATCTGAGCGCATGGCGCAGGTGCACTTAGGGTGTGTCCGACTGTACCAATCCGAGTCTCATCTCCCGTTCCTTTAAAAGCCAGTTGCGCTCGCACCATGGCGGATTCGCTATTTATATGCGGCGGAGACACTAAACGCTTCTCCAGAGAGGAATCCTTTTATTTTTAACATTTAAAAATGTGTGTGTGCTGCTGCGTGTGTGTGTAATAAGCACGTGTTGTAAACGTGCCATTTAAATAACACAGAAAATACAGCACTATTGACTTTAGAGCATGTGTGTGTTGGTCAATGGTCAGTCGTTTTCAGTTCCTCAAAATAGCAACACTCCAACAATGCTCCTGAACACACCTGGTGTACACACACACACACACACACACACACACACACACACGCACACACGCACACGCACACGCACACGCACACGCACACGCACACGCACACGCACACACACACACACACACACACACACACACACACACACACACACACACACACACACACACACACACACACACACACACACACACACACACACACACACACACACACACACACACACACACACACACACACCTGGTGTTCAGACCAGACGCCCATGGGTGAGCAGATGCACCAGTGCATTTGATATTTAAACAACATGGCGCTGGACATGAAAATGATAACTGCGTCTGGCTGAAACTAGCGAAAAACACTTGTGTCGCGCCTGGCGTCGCATTGCTCCGGGTGTATGATAGGGCCCCTTATGATTAATTGTGCAGCTCTACTTAATGGTCCTTAAAATAGGTTTAATTTTCTTTACGCAAAATATAGGCTACATATTTGTTCTTTGCATTTTGGATTGAACTGTGGCCAGTTGCATAAACTTAGCCACAGGATGTTTTCATGAGATTCACCCAGAGTCAAAAACATTCTTGTATCCCACTTTTGCACCTTCGAGAATCAGTCAAAATTCCAGCACCCGAGTGATTTGAGACAAATCCTGCACACCAGTTTTACCTAAACCAAAGAACTTGTGACATACTAACGCCGGGTTCAGACGACACAATATTAGTGTCTGTTGTGATAGCCACCGGCTGCGTCCGAAAGCTTAGGTGGTGACTTGTTGCTTTATCAGGCAATGACTTTGCAGGCAGCGTTTGCACAATGGCACCTCACGAAACGGATTTCAGACTGACTTCTGAGGCAGCGTCACGGTTTAACAAGCTACAGCAATCTAGAGTGAGCGTTGGTCAGAACTAGTGAATATTTCATTACTATAATTGTAAATTATCGCTAGAAATGACATCAGAAGTGGAAGGCGTCGGCCAAAAATGTTAAAATTTTTCAGTTTACACACAAACTGACCAACTTTCAGACACCAT
>CM040920.1:2972500-3047500 GCA_023029165.1 Gobiocypris rarus | reverse complement strand
GTTTTCAGAGTATACTCAATTGTGGATGAGCGTGAATGGCCGAGTTTGACATGTGCAGTACAACTGACCGCTCGCAAAGACCCGCCCCCTTTAGTTACTGTTGCTATGTCCGACAAGCCATGCCAACAGACAGGACAGAGCAAGTTACTTTTGATATGAAACAAATTGTGTCATTTTTAAAAGAAATTTAAACAATAAATACCGTTTTGTGGCTCTTTAATGTGTGGTGATCGCTGTAGCGCCTCAGTTAAAGCTGCTCCTGAACCGATCATCTCTTCCTTCGAGTTCATTGATAGCATCAAATAAACGTGCATGAACACTAAAATAAATATTGTTTCAACCGTGGAAAGACGACAGTAGGCCTACACACCGTTTTTCAAGCTCAAGTCCACCAACGTTAATCTACAAACTCTCCTGACTGCTTCGTCGGACAAAACAGCAAATTCGTTGATTTGATTGGTCAAATCACCTGTCAATCAAACTTGCTGCAAAGGGTGAATTGTTGTGACTTTTCTGTCTCTTCTGTCTTTCTTGCGCATGCACTGTTATACATGCATCGTCTCAAAAATTGGGCTGCACATGGATGGGGTGTGCGGAAGTCCTGCCGAAGTATACTTTGGGCTTTGGCACGCCTGCCTCCAACGCCGGAGACGCCGGTTCGAATCCCGCTCACAGCGGATCGAGTAGGACCAGTAACATAAGCAATGTCATGTAACATTACATTTACCTCAGTAAAGCCAGTCACAATGAAAACATTTACAGACTACATCCCTCAATGCACAACAAAAAGCTCATGTGGCTTTGCCTTAACAGAGGATGTGATTGGATAACTGGACTGTTGGGTCTAATTCCCTCCCAGAAGTGTCACACAACTGTGTTCCCAAACACCAGCATCCCAACGCAAGACAGTGTTTCTTGCATTTTTTCTGCACAATCTGAGACGCAAGTCATCTATGATGGAGGGAAAAAGTGCCACAGTGGCTTCCCTGATTGAAGCTACTTCCAATTTTATTACAGATATTTTGCACCAATTTCCCAGGAAGTGACGATTTTGTTCTCTTAAACACATGGGATAGAAACGGTGCTTAATCACAAATGTTTTATGCAATATTCCAATTTTACACACAAGCTAAACTCGCAACTTTGAATGGAAACCAAAGAAAAACGTTTATTTAATAAAAAAATAAAATAATCAGTTTTGAAGAAAAAACGAGAAAACAAATTATCCGAAGTTACACGGACCAAACACAACTAATAACAATCTCAACGGTTATCTTAAAATTAAAAAACTCTAGAGAGGCATGTTTTAATAAATATATGCACTATATTACATATTCATAATATTTTTACTTAGCCTGTTCGAGTATGTTTGAATAAATCTGTCATGAAAACAAGTTGACCGCTTCAATTTAAATGTTTATATAAAAAAAAATTGGAGTAGAAACATATTTATATGTTAAAAATATATTATTTAAAACTTTATTACATTTTTAATATTATCTTATGTACAATTTAAATGTTTGCAATTTTTGTTCAATTTAACCTTTAATATTATAGTAATGTACCAACTTATACTGTATAAATTACATTATTTTCCTTTTTTTTTGCTGTATTTCTACTGGCATTTACCTTTTTTTACTCTATACATCCAAATGAATCAATATCGAAGTGCATTGAATCACGATCAGAACTGAATCGAATCTCAAGTTTGTGAATCGAAATAGAATCGTGAAATGTGTCCCAGCCCTAGTTTCTTCCACAAGGCTTAACGAACACCTGAATGAAAAGATGAAAACGTCTGTGTGAAAGATGCGTTAATCTAAATCACGTCGATCCAACAGCACGATAACCTGCCATTTGACATTGAAAAATCAAACCATGTGGTTGCTCTGCATATGTGAGCATCGGGCCTTTAAAAGTGCCGTCTATCGGTCTGGAAAAGTGTCTACACTTGTGTTTCATTTCATTTTTATGGCTACTGATTTGATGCAGGTGGCAAGCTGTGCCTATGAAGTGTCTTGGCACTCATCGGGCCTCTCTGATGGGGCGTTGCTGGTCTGGGTTGACAAATGAAAGGTAAGGAAACGTCTGGCCAAGGCGAAGAGGAATGAGTCAAAAAACCCACAGGACATGGATTTATGAGGTCCAAACGCCTTGAAAGCATTTGGTTGAGACTGGTCAGACTGTTTGTTGTTGAAGGAGTGTGCTTTGACATCGTCCTTATGGAAGAAAGATAATGCTAAGCCAGGACTCTTTGATCACCTAGACCTGGATACTCACATGATCTCCTGGTTGTGGCCTCATAAGTGAAACTTGATCATATCCACGGCGGAAAAGAGCCAAGATCGCATCAAGTTTACCCTAAACAGGAGAAACGTGCTGTTAAACACTGGATGCAATAAAGCTTACAGAATGCTTTGAACAGCATCAACATCAATAAACAATAATGACGATGACAAAGCATCTTTACCCTAATGGGAGAATACCACTTCCTGTCTTGAGCTTGCTTCCTGTTGTCTGATTTTCTGGGCTTGGGTTCAAAGGGTTCAAACTCCTGCTCAGGCATCTTTATGACAGCGTTTTTGGGTTTTTCCAGCTTCGCTCCCTCCTCAGTAGAGCCCTTCCCTCCCCAGCGAACCTGGACCAGGGCAAAAACATTAGATCATTTCTTCTGAAACTTGTTACAGATCTTCAGCAAATGCAAAAAGCATGCCTTTCAGTTTCCAGTTTTGTGCAACTTTCTTTTGAGATGCTCTGATGTTTCACTTCTAGCTCAAAATTAGCGTGCTAATGCATGCAAATCATTTTTCAGTTTAACGTGTTAAAAATATTTAACGCAGCATCCATTTTTCAATCATCCTTTGGCTATAATTACAATACACGATCACACTCTTATTCATGCAAATGCTTTTAAACCAGTATTGAGTTCTCTTTCACGCTTGAACAAACAATACCACACAATTATGTCAAAATGTCAGTTTGTCTTAAATGAGTGAAATAACGACTTAAATGAACTTAAAGAGAAAATGAGATGCGCGTGACAGTGCGTCAGATCCGCGGCATGTTCGGCAGCGGCAGGTCTTAAAGTGACAGTAGCACTAAAGAGGTCTGTCATTAATGTTCATCACAGAACAAAGGGAACAGAGAAAATTGTAGCTTTAATAAGGATTAGTCTATATTTCATTTATAATTTCTGCTGTTAAGAAAGCTGTTTGTAGCCTAGGGCTGAGCGATATCCAAAAAAAAAAAAAAATCTCGATATTGTCCAAATTTTTACGATATTCGATATATATCTCAATATGTTTGCAATTGCTTTTAAATTTAATTTTTTTTTTATTTTGCCCCCATTAAAAACAACAAAAACTATTTAGATAGAACCAAATTAAATACAAAATGTTTAATTTTACTGAACGGGTTAGGATGACCAAAATCTTAAATCATGATATGAGTAATTTATTATTTTTTTAAATGTACTTTTATAATTTAGATTTTTAATTTGATCTTTTAAAAAAACATAAGCAAAACATGCAAATTACAAACAATATGACAAAAACAGTGCTTTATTTTCAGCTACAGTGGGTCTATTTAACAGCTGCAAGTCAAGAAATAAATCAAAAATCAAATGTATATAAAAAGTCTTCACTCTATAAATTAACTATAGGCTACACTGATTCTTAGTAAATATATTAAAGTTGTTTAGCCAAGCATGGGGTGGTTTTCTATTTTTTGTTGTTGTTTGATTAACATTAAATCACACAGAATATGAGCTCCGGCCCTTTAAGAGCTGCACGGACCAAACTCATCGTAACACACGATTTCTCACTCAACTAAAGACATACACTACTGTGTTTAATACTCGCCAGGACGTGCATTTTTACATTTGTTTGACCACTGAAACCCAATAATCCATGAAAGAACTGAATCCCGACCGCATGTTGTCTGAAAAGCATGTGCTTCAGGTCAGAGTCCGGCAGCACGAGCTATTATTTCTCTCATGCGCGCATGTTTCTGTTGCTTTCTTTGTCATGCGCTGTGCGTATATATTTAACTCTTCTGCTTCCAATGTTTAGTGAACGGTGGAAGCAGACCTCTGCGTTATCTGGTAATGTTATTTGGGAAAGTTTGCATGTTGAATGTGAAATATTCGATATTCATGATATTTTCAAATTTTACATCGTTGTCAAAATTATTGCAATATTATCGTTAATATTCAATATATCACCCAGCCCTATTGTAGCCTGGATGCCAGCCCAACTTAGCCCCGCCCACAACATTTGAGGTCGGGAAGTTCGGTCTAGACTTGATCCGTTGTGGAGCAACTATGCTCGAACCAGAGCTGTTCACACCAATCAAATTGTCAGGGCGGGCTTTATACGATGATTGACAGATGATCAACAGTAACGTTATCATCCACGTCACCAAAGAGCGATTGGGTTCTAATGAGTTAAATTCTTTTTACAACACCAGCAAAGATCGTTCACACTCATCTTCTTCTTCTTCTTCCAGCGTGCGTGCGGTTGAGTTCTGTAGAGAGCTCTGCGTCGCTCAACATACGTCACTTACTCCGTTGCTCTGATTGGTTGTAGGTCTATCCAATTGACCCTTCGCTAAGCCACGCCCGAAAACCGCCACAGGCCAATCGTGGCTTAGCAACCGTAACTATGCGCGGAAGGTCTGTCAAGCTTTCGAGCGAGCGGAACATGCCGAAGCATTGTGCTTATGGATTGTGCAAATCTGATACCCGGTATCCTATACATTTGGACAGGGGGAGGAATATTTTCCTTCCCCAAACCAAAAACCGGTAATGACGCTGTTCTGTCGATTTGTCCTACCTTGTCAGATTTTCCTACGGTAGCGCAAAATTATAGCTTTATCTTTCAAATCATGCTACCGTATCGGAAAATCCGACTGCGTGTTAGCGTCTGTGACTAATTTACGTGAAATAATTCAGTGTAACTTTACTGAGGATTTTTATTAGGGAAAACGATTTTACAGGGCAAAATACCCCATCAGATTGATGTGGATCAAGCAGTGTAGGAGAATCTATACATAAAATATAAGCGGGAGAATGTTATCATTGCAAAGTGGTCAGGCAAATGTATTGTGTTTATTCCACGAGTCTTATGGATAAGCTGTTTGATTTATAATTATTAGATTGTTTACCCTGCTGTGCATGAACAGCTGTTCCTCAGTTTTTGTGTTTCCCATTGGAATGGTCAGCGTGTGAGGCGGCTGCGCTGGGACCTAAAGGCTTTACCTTAAGTTTTGATGAAATGATTTTCTAATCGGTTGCATATTATGCCGAGGATATATCTCTCGAATGCATACTGCAGTCCCTTTTGTCTTACTCTCTCAGATATTTCATATGTTCGCCAAAAATGACTAATTATCTCCTTGGGAATGTCTGACATCGGCACACACATACTGTAATAGACGGGCTAGGCGCGAAAGCTTGACAGGCGTAGCAACAGTAACTAAGGAGGACGGGGCTTAGCGAAGGGTCAATTGAGTGCAGAGGCATTTTCTTCCCTGGTTTGGTTGAAACACCCCATAATCACAGCCCAATGGAGCCGTACCAGACTCAGATTCTGACTAGAGTCTGAGTATGATGACGTCTGGCTAGGGTGTTTGATAACTTTATTACATTTCTGTATATTTCCGACCTGTTTGACAGGAAGGCCACAGGTAAATATGACGTTTATTATAATGGGCTTATGTGAAGATTGTTTTAAGTTCATTTAAAGCTGTTGTTTTTTAAAGCCTAATACACTCTCAGAAAAAAAGGTACAGTGCTGTCACTGGGGCGGTACCTTAAGGTACAAAAGTGAAAAGGTACATCTTTGTACCTTACTCACCCCTAAATGGTACATATTAGCACCTTAAAAGGTACATATCAGTACTTTAAGAGGGCATAATAGTACCCTAAAGGTACATATTAATACCTTAAAGGTACATATTAATACCTTAAAGGTACATATTAATACCTTAAAGGTACATATTAGTACCTTTTCGGTTTTGTACCTTAGGGTACCGCCCCAGTGACAGCACTGTAGCTTTTTTTCTGACAGTGTATTGAATGTTGAAATAGCTTTCAATTACACTGTAATGTTGAATGTCTATCATTAATATTTTAAAAACATAATTTTCATAGAGACATTAGGATCAGTGATACTGGCCTTCATTCATAAAAACATGCCTTTAAAACAAATATTTAAAATATACCGTCTTTAAGTTGTTTCTACATTAATTCAGTGATACAAATATATATATTATCCAAATATTAAAAACTCATTAGTTAATTTATTTAATCGATTGACAGCACTAATATATATATAATTATTATTTATTTTATTTTATAATTAGTATTATCTTTTTAATTATATACACTACTGGTCTCTTCTGCTCATCAAGGCTGAATTTATCTGATCAAAAATACAATAAAAACACTAATATTGTGAAATAGTATTATTATTTAAAATATTTATAAATATTAAAAATATTTGTCCCACCCCTCCTCCACTGTGATTGGTCGGCTGGGTGAAAAGTGCCAGTGATGAGCGCTGCGTTTTGCTCAGAGTTAAATATTCTTCAACTCTTGGTGATCAGTAAAAAAACGCCGAACGCTCAGCGTATGAGCGTGAAATACTTTCGTTCTAAAACGAAAACAATTGAATACGCTAACCAGCCGCGTGAAAACACGCTTCGGTGGACACATGGCCTTAAAGTAACAGCAGCCTAATATTCCAGCTGCTGTCTGTCATGTTCATCAAAAAACAAAAGACAAAGAAAATCACTCTCTGCTCCTGACTGAATAACGTTTGTAACTTTAATTGCAAGCATTAATCTTAAATACATTTTTTACAAAGAAGACTATCCAGTGTTATTTACATTTGATTACTTTACTATCTGTAGTATTTCTAAACTGAATACACTCTAAAAAATGCTGGGTTGTTTTAACCCAAAGTTGAGTCAAATATGGAGTAACCCAGCAATTGGGTTGTTTTAACCCTGTTGGGTTAAATATTTGCTTAAAACAACCCAATCGCTGGGTTAGTCCATATTTGACCCAACATTGGGTTGTTTTTTTTATTTTTTAGAGTGTACTAACCCTACTGTTAAACCCACCTGAAAAACGTAAAGCCGTGTTTATTTCATATCTCTCTTTATTCCATTGCATTTATTTGTGCTGTTGTTTGCAATCTGTTCTTATTTTATTACAGATTTTTTTTACTTTTTTTACCTCTGTAGTGGACATTATATTTTAGTGAATTTCCCCACACACGTTTTAAGTCAAAGTCTGGATGTACTGTAAAGAGCACAATCACGGCTTTTCTGAGATGCCACATTTTTTGAAGTTTCTCAATAAATCAATTAAAATATAATAAAATCCTGAAATCTAAAAAATTGATTGGTGATTTTAGAAAAAAAAATCCCATTGTTTTTGCCAATTCATGTCTACTCATGTAATTTTTTTATTTTTATTGAGTCCTAGTGTCCTCTACAGAGAACATTGTGTAACATATGAATAAAATATAATTTTTCAAAAATGTTATTTTTACATTTTAATGCTCTAAACAATGTAATGACATGAAAAATACTAAATTCACAAAACTTTTCCCCTGGTTTTCAGGAGGTTTGCAATTATAGTTCTTAGAAAGAAAACCGGTATCGGCGCGTCACACTTACAAAAAAATCTGAAATTGGAATCGGCCAATTCACCCTTCGTCAGGAGTTTGATTGACAGGCGATCTGACCAATCAAAATCCAGCATTCGCCGAATCCGCCATTTTTTCCCGACAAAGCAGATTAACGTTGGTGGACTTGAACTTGTAAAACGGTGTGTATTGACGTCTTTCCGCGGTTGAAAAACATTCCTTTTGAAGTTCATTCATGTTTATTTGATACTATAAATTAACTAGAAGAAGAGATGATTGGTTCACAGGCAGCTTTAACTGAGGCGCTACAGTAACTAAAGGGGGCGGGTCTTTGCGAACGGTCAATTGCAATCGGTGCATCTCTGGTCTTAACTGCATATATATATATATATATTGGATTTGTGCATTAGCTCTTAAAGTAAAAATATTTATGGAAAATGCATTTTTTTAAGTCCCTGGCCATTGGCAGGTGTGGTTCGTTTTAGGCCCTGATATTTTCTTTAGCAAAGTTGACAGATTCCTGTGAATGTGTTAATGATCACATGACACATTTTTCATCTTTTGAGGAAACCCACCTCCATTCGTTTAATTCCTCCAACCCCTCGACCGCCATAATATGAAGCATCCACCGTGGGCCATTTCTTCTTTGGCATGCCGTCCTCGTCATCTGACTCCTGAGGAGGAAAAACATGTTATGTAGTTTGAAGGAGCACGAGAGGTACGAAACATCTGCTCACAGGAGTAAACTGCCAGTGCTTTTTTTGACATGTTGATGTTGTTCTACTCACAGTCATCTGATGGTTTTCATTAAAGTCTCTTCATGAATCTCACACTAAGAAATTTCAGTTCCTTCTAACCCTGCTGTGGCTTAGATGTTGACATGGGATTCGCTACCGAATACAGATTATCAGACAAGGCCAATTTACATCCACTAAAAAACATACTTTGAAACTGTAGCTTTCCGGGCGACAAGCTTCTCTTTATTTATAGTAGTTAAACTACAGTGATGCTCTGAAAACAGAGTTATGTTTTACTAAGAGATATGGCTGACCTCACTAACTAGTGTACTTACTTCTGAACTAGGGAGCGGACTGAGCCACACTCTTCATCGTTCCTAAAGACTTCAAATATACACCACACTTCTAGTTACCCCCAAAAAATAATGGACATTTTCTTTAATATAAAGACTCATTTATACTGTTAAATATGTGTAAAATATTTGGAAAGTAGTTGCAAAGTACTTTCTATGAAGTACTAACTATGGCTGGCAACGGAATAAAATAATTTTGAGTAATTTCATGTTTTTAGAGCAGAATAAATCCATAATGATGTCAAATTGGGATTTGTTATTTATTATTATTATTCATTATAATAATATAATTATTATTAATAGTAGTAGTAGTCAAAATGTAAAATTAATAATATTAATAATGACATTAATCATAATTGTTGTTATTATTTGATATATTGTATATTTTATATATAGTATTATTTATTTTTATAATATTTATCTATAATATTGATATATACATTTTTGTTACTGTTTTTCTCTGAACTTTTCCACAGAGCCCCTAACTCTCCTGAGACCCCTGGTATGCCCTACTAAAAGATCCATAAATATTTAGCAACGCCCCCGTCTGTGACATTTAATCCTTTTGATAAAACTATAACTCACTGGCTCTGGCGGTGGAGGAGGAGGAGGTTCTTTGATCACCTGTGGAAATACACGTCATAGATGTTGTCAGGCATATCCAAGTCACATGACCAAAAACACAAGTGCTGCATAAGACAGAATAGCATGTTAAATCATGACCCTTTGGTTACACAGTGTGTGCTCATTTGAGATGAATCGACCAATTTTCCACCTTAAATCACTCAACTTCAGTCTTTACCGCGAATCCATAGGTCTTGGCTAACAGACTAAAACAATACTGGAAGATGTGTCGTGAGAACGTACTGTATGAAGGCTGATATTTAAGATGGTAAATGAGGCGATGACTTACTACGGTGCAGCAAAGCGGCCAGAACCACCACATGAACAACAGAGCCAATAACAGAAACAACACCAGCAGGGTGATCAGGAGGATCGTCCCATCAAACTGCACAGGAAAACACAGAGAAAGAGGGAGAGCTTGAGAAAGAGAGGGATAAGCAAACGTTTTTATGCTTCACCTACAAAAAATAGTGCCATATTGTTATCTGGGATTGTTACTTTGTTACTTGTTTTGATTTTGTCAGTGAATTTCAGTAACGGTACATTGTTGACAAAATAACTTATTATTTGTTTGATTTATGCTTACATTATTAAATGTTTTTACGTTAAAAAAGGTTTAAATATTATTAAAATATACAATTTTAGTCAGTAAAATCTTTTTTTTTAAATAAATGAATATGACTAAGAAATAATGTTGAAATATTATTCAAAAATTACAAGTAAAATGTCAGTAAAATGTTATATTTGTTCATTTTATACCATTTGACATGTCCAAAAAATGGCTTAATATTATTAGAAAAAATAATTTTAACAGTAAAACGGTGTAAAATTAATGGATATGACACAAAAAAAATGTTTAATATTATTTTACTTTTTTATTTTTTGTCAGTAAAATGGTGTCAAATTTGTGAATATTACATGACAAAATAATGTTTAAATATTATTAAAAAAATTGCAAGAGATTTTTGTCAGGAAAATGGTCTTAAATATGACAGGATGAAATAATATTGAAATATTATTAAAAATACATATTTTTGTCTGTAAAATAGTGTAAAATTAATGAATGTTACATGACAAAGTAATGTTTAAATGTTATTTTAAAAATAAAAATTTTGTCAGTAAAATGGTGTAAAATTTGTGAATATTACATGACAAAATAATGTTTAAATATTATTAAAAATTACGTAATTTTGTCAGTAAAATGGTCTAAAATATGACAGGATGAAATAATAATATTATTAAAAAAATACATTTTGTCTGTAAAATGGTGTTAAATTAATGAATGTTACATGACAAAATAATGTTAAAGTATTATTAAAAATTACGTCATTTTGTCAGTAAAATGTAAAATGGTCTAAAAAATGACAGGATGAAATAAAAAAAGACATTTTGTCTGTAAAATGGTGTAAAATGAATGAATGTTACATGACAAAATAATGTTTGTCATATCTAAAATGGCATCAAATACATGAATATGATGAAATATTGACTAAATCTACAGGACATTTTCATCAAAAGGCCAGCTATGACTACCAAAAACTGAGTAACATCACTATTAAAAAGTATGTCATGGGAAAAGAATGGGAAGAGCACATTAAGTATTTAGAGAAGAAATGCTTCATAAAGTTATTCTGTGGTTGTGAGTTAAGCCTGCTCAGTGAGAATCAGAGACAGGATCTTTTTGGGGCTCTTGTCTGGGGACGTGCTGAACCCCTGCGGTTTGGCCCTTGATGTGTGTGTTGTTGGGGGAGGGTGTGTTGTGAAGAGAGGATGATGATGGGGGACGACCTGAACATGAGGAGGGGAGAATGCAAAAAAATAAGGGGCTATGAAGACCACCTATAAACTGTACATATAAACTGTATTTATAATGTAACATAATTAAGATCATATATAATAGCTATATATATTTTTAATTAGAGGTGCATATTTTCCACTTTTACAGAGTTTTGTTTACAGAGTTTTGTTATTTTTTTCCTATATTTTATATTGTTGCGGCTCCTCTTTTCCCAGTCTGTCAGTAACGCTCTGTTTAGTTCCTGTCTCTATGAAGCCCCTCCTTCTGAAAAGCACACTGTGCTCTGATTGGTCAAGCATGTTTGGGAAATGTCCCGCCCCTTACCATAACCAGCATGTGTTTTAACACACTACTAACTAACTCAACCAGGCCACGCCCCTTTATTCTGCATATTAATTATTTAAATGAGGAATATTGTGACGTGTTTGTTCCTGGAAGAAGCCTCAAGACTACAATTCAGGGAGTTCAGAAACACTGACACTGATATAGAGGAGTGACTTTGCAGATATTTGTAATGCTCGAACAGCAACATTACACATTACAAATAAGCATAATAAAAACCCCATTAAAGTAATTTAAGTGTGACAACTAAAAACATATGCCATAGTTAATAGGGGTGATTTGGGTTTAGGACTCTTCACTACATTTACAGTTGACACACACACGCCTCCGGTTAACCCTCTGAACACGGCGAACGCGCCGGCACATTCTGCTGGATTTGTCCTCATGACAGCGTGTTAGTGTTAGTGACATTTTACTGACAAAATGACGTAATGTTTTATAATATTTAATCATAATTTTGTCATGTAACATTAATTAATTTTATACCATTTTACAGACAAAAATAAAAAATGTTAAAATAATATTTAATCATTATTTTGTGTCATATCCATTAATTTGACACCATTTTACTAAAAAAATAAAAATGTAAAATAATATTTAAACATTGTTTTGTGTCATATCCATTAATTTTACTGTTAAAATGATTTTTCTAATAATATTAAGCCATTTTTTGGACATGTCAAAAGTCTTTAATTATAGCAGTGAAAGAGTGCATCATAAGGTGTAAGTAGCATCTAATATTTGACAACTGTTTTATGATAAAAAAAATCGTTTCGAATTGAAAATATGACATTATTTATGTAAATCATAACTGAATTTGACGTGAAAAGAAACTTTTTGCATTTTTTACATATTAGGCAAATATGAGTGAATGTGTGCATATTTAAATTTTTTTTTTTTTTTAGCTTTTTTCTTTATTTCCTTATATCCCTTTTAACCCTTTAATAATTTAAATCCTTTAAGTAAACCAATAAGACCAATACCCCCATCCCCATGCAAAACCCAACCAAAAACACCCCCAATATCATGGTTACGGCCTTGTGAAGAGCTAAAGGGATCATGAGAGTATAAAGGCTGGTTGATTTAGGATATATTTATTCATTATTTTTGCCACCATTTAATACTAATTTAAAGATAATATCTTATAACACTAATCATTCATTAACACTTTTATTTGTAATCGTAAGCCAACCTCAAAATGAATTCCCCTTTTGTAGATTGTGGTTTGGCTGGATGTGTTGTGTTGGTGTGTTTGCAGACAGACTTACACACTCTGTTGTGGTTATGTGCACGGAGCTGGTGATAAATGATAGACCCTCGTTCATGCTGACTTGCAGGTACACCACCCTGAAGAGCAAAGACCAAACATAAATTTCCATATTTGTCACTTTGAAAGCTGGCAAATCCTTAAACACTGCACAGAAGTAATCATAAAAGCAGAGAAAAACATAAGCCCAACAGCATTTAGAGAGACACGATATCTATGCCAAAGACAACATTTTTGTGACATATTTTACAAAGAGATGTATTTGCAGATCTTTAGGTTTGTGAGAAATGCCTTCCAGACCATAATTGGCACCCTTACAGAGCTCTGCAGGGTGCTGGTTAACTTTTGTTGTAGTCAGCTGTCTAGCGTCTCAAACATTTGATAAAAAAAGCATTCCAAGTGTTCAGCATTCCCTCCGAGGTTTGCCTCCGAGCAGACAGAGGCCGAGTCTGCTCTTCTGACAGATAAGTCATTTCTCCCTGATGAACAGCATCTACTTTAGCTTAGGCTCACATTCCTCTGTGCAAAAACATACTGATAAACAGCCAGACAATCATTACTGCAGACCCCACATACTCACAGGGAAGTTCTTCACATCGGAAAAAAGCGATGTTTAGCTGAATGTGTAAATATGTGCTGCGCGTTTTCCCTTCAATTCATAGTTTTCACGTGTCGTCACACGTTTATTGGAGGGCACAACAAGGCTTTCCTCCATTGCCCACACATTTTTACCAGGTTTGTAGACTGTATAATGCAGTAAGACAGAGATATTAAAATACCAAATTCAATATACTCCTTAATGATGTTGCATACTCTGTACAGGAAAGCAGATGAACACAGAATATTAGTGGTTTCTCATTAGGTGTTTTCCCCATCGAAACCCATAATAAAGAAACACAAGAAGATGTGTTCTGAGTTTTGCCAACCGGATACGGCGAATGTTTAATCTATCAACTAGCTCTGCTTCGCCTTCTTCGTTGCTCTGGTTGGTTGTAGCGCTATCCTATTGCATGCAGAGGGAATGTGAAAGACAACCGTTTATCCCGCTCCTTGGATTGAGCCCTGCCAATGGAGATTTCCCAGACCAAACATCTTGATGTGGGTCTGGTTTGCCAGGCTAATAACTCAGTACTTCAATGTATATTTACAGTGTAACAGAAACCTTTAAATAAAGTGTAACCAAGAAGGTCCTAAATTCTGATTGTATAAGAGGTTGGAAGACTTGTTTATTCCGATTATTTTTAATAATGCATTATTTTTAATAATGCATAAACTACTAATTAAACTAGGGATGCACAATATCTTCATAGCATATCTATGGGGTCCCTAACCAGGGACATGATGTTGGAAAAGAATTTGAGATGGGAGAAAAATTGTCCGACATGTTAAAGCCGATAAATAATGTATTATTTCCTTCAGATGCGCACTGTTCGCCATGATGGTTTTGAATTGCTTGAAATATGACTGGAATCACTACATAAAAAAACGACATAAAATTATAATTATAATTGTGTGTTTGTGGCATGGATTTAAATCAGGATCTCAATAATTATATTTATCGGCCAATTTATCGGTTATCAGCTTTTAAATATAAAGAATTATCGGTTATCGGTATAGGCCAAAATTTTCATATCGGTGGATAGATACATTCATATAAACCCCTACCCCATTTCAATAATTATATTTTTCTTCCTATATTTCGCAAACAGCAAGCTTTCTGTGTCTTGTAAATGTTTTGCTCTGTGTTCTCCTCTTTGTGCCTGTCTTCATCCTGTTTATGGATGCCATTTGTGTGGGAGTATTACAAAGCAGTTTGTGTGCAAGTCTGGAATAAAGATCGACCAAAATAAAGCTTAAAACAGTTCTGATTTATGGCCGGTCGACTGATTCATCTCTATTTTCTATTTTTGGTCAAATCATCCCCTGACCCGGATTGGACACCGTCGTGGGGCGTATGTTTGACACCCCTGGTCTAGTTCCTAGAAAACCTTGTCTAGGAAGAATAGAAATATATGTATGTAATGTACACAAAAATAGGTCTTGATAATAAGAGTGTTCTGAACATAATATGCAGTTTTAGTACATGAAAGCAGAAGCGGGGGAGAAAATATGGAACCTCTAGAGTCTATGGGAGAAATAAGGAAATAATGGAGATGAAAAGGAACAAAGAAAAGCAGAGAGTGGGTGTGAAGATCTGCTTTAATGGCTCCTCAGAGCCTCTGACATCATCTAAGGCTTTGATTCTGTGGATCCGAAAGGAAAACGAAGGCTATGAAATCAGGCAGTACTGGAAAAGACGCGATCAACAGCATGACCTCACAACTAAAACACTGAGTTGCGCAGGAAGTGGAATGCGACCTCTGACTGGGCTCATAAACACGGCCTAATGCATGGCAGACCTGTCCGTCATCCTCTCACTTACTTTCCAACTTCATCTATAACAGGCGCAGGGCACAGCAAGAACGTGTCCTCAACACTCGCAGGCTTCTCATCTGTTATAAAAGAAGAAAAGCAGATCAAATGAGTTATAACTGTAGCTATATGTTCACTTATCATCCTGAGAAAGTACTCAGACTCTGTGGGAATATTTGTAGGGAAAACACTCACTGAGCGTGACTGTGTCGTTTATTTTGAAGCTGCACAGGACCTGGTCTATGTTTCTGGCGTGTCGAAAACCATTACCTCTCACCACCACTTGAAATGACTCTGAAACACAGATTCCCACAGTTTCTGCTCAAAAAATGGTGATAAATCCTTAAGAAAAGACATTTCATTACACCATTTCCCTGCAAAAATATCAACTTCTCTGTATTTTCAGCATGGGTCAAGTAGCTCAAGTAATGCTGGGTAATATAAAACCACAAGGATATAATTGTCCTCTTGGGTCATGTTTAACACTGGAATTTCCCTATGTTTAATTTATGGTAAAGTGCTTATACTCATTTATAACTATTCCAGTAATTATGCATTTGATAATATATACAGTAAATGTGTGTGACATTAATGTTTCAAGCCTCTGCGCACACCTTGGCAATAGAATCGGCATTGGCTAGTAATTTTTTTTGTTTGCTCGCCAGAGACATACACTACCAATCAAAAGTTTCGACACACTTTCCCATTCTCTTGATGTCTATATGATTCCACCAAATGGCACAGATTTTGTACACTCTTAACATCAGTCAGTCAAGCATTATATTATGCTATTATGATAATCAAGCACTATTTAATGATAGAACTTTAGTAATTAGAACTAAAACTTGGTAACCATATATGACTGCATTTGAACTGAACTTCATTAAGATATTGTTGTTCATTCAGTGCTTCTGTAAAAAAAAAAAGATAATAGTAATTATTATTAAAATATAATACTACTACTACTAATTCTACTACTTATAACAATATACAACGCACTAAGGATTGACGAGCTGCTGGGTTCATGAATATTAATCACGTTGTCTGCGTTCGCTCAAGCTGATTTGCTGAAATCAAAACAGGGACGGTAACAGATGAGCGGCAACCAATGAGATTGCCATTTGCGCATTAGCTCCGCCCACTACCGGAGAAACCAGCATATCTTCTGCTTGTTCCTAAAAGCTGAATAATTCCAAATTAACTCCCTTATTTTGACAGGAAAATACAAACACAAATATTGTTGCGTCGATTCTGCGTGGTGTAAGACTTTACACTTGCACTCTCAGCAAAGCATTCACACTAGAAGTTTTATGGCACATCAAATACAGGTACTCTGCCCATCCCTTTAGCTGAACTGAAATACCACAGATCGCTTGACAAAGAGTGAAACGCTCAAGCGCTCAGTCAGAGTGTTCAGCGAGTGAAAATATATCTGTGCTAAACTCATGGCCGTCGGAAGCAAATAAAATGTGGGTGGGTCCTCTCTCTCAGAATTTTTTTACCGGAGTAACGTCAGATGCCATTTACATTGAATACAAATATACCGCCGTTTACTAAACGATTGATCTGAGGTTCGAATCCGCCTTTTGCCGAACTTGCTCTACTCCCTTTCCCATCACATATCAGATCGGAAAGGCATTTATTTTCAATAAAAATGAAGACAATATTAGAAAAGTGGAAATAAAGCGTATAACGTGTTTAATAATAAGTGTTTATCGGTTAGGGGTAGGAAAACAGACATGTGCTGAATTAGAGACGATAAAAGTGAGTGGGTCCAAAATCATTGGTGGTAAAAACTGGGTGGGTCTTGTCCCATCCACACACAATGGTTCCGACGCCCATGGCTAAACTTACACTTAGCACACACACTTCTAACACACACACACTGGCACACACACATTGTAGAGGGTTGTGTTTAAATGGAAATATAGTGATATGCTGTATGCAAGTATGGAAATTAAATTAATCATCCAGTCTTACAGATTTAAGGCCCGTTCATACCAAGAAAGATAACTATATTAGCTTCAACACCAGCGGATGATATCGTTCTGTTTGTTATAAGCGCGTGCTGCAGTTTTGTCGTCTGTCGCTTTAAATGCTCAAGCTCTTATACAGTCCCTGACAAAAGTCGTGTCGCTTATCTATTTTGTAGAAACACCTGCTATTAACCTGACTTTTAATTCATCAATTGGTGTTAGAAATAGCTCATATGAAAAGCTAAAACCCTCCCAAATTACGTTTAATGCACTGAAATACATTAGTTTCACTGAAAAAAGATTTATCATTTAATCAAGACAGAAAGGTCAAGTTTTGTCGCCTATACAGAAATTGAACAAATTTACTGCAAATCCAAAAATATGTCAGCAAATTAAGTAGTGGTGCTGTGAGATCCAAATTTAATATCTTGTATGACTTCCATGAGCTTGAAGGACTGCATCCATGCGGTTTGGCAAGGACTCAATACAATTACAATCCTCAAATACAAGGATACAATTTATTGATGAAGTCATCAGGAATAGCAAATAAAGCAGTCTTGCATGCCTCCCAGAGTTCATCAATATTCTTTGGTTTGGTCTTCCATGCTTCCTCTTTCATCCTACCCCACATATGCTCAATGATGTTCATGTCTGGTGACTGGGCTGGCCAATCCTGGAGGATCTTGATCTTCTTCGCCTTGAGGAACTTTGATGTGGAGATGGAAGAATGCGATGGAGCACCATCCTGCTGCAGAATTTGGCCTCTTTTATGGTTGGGAATATAAGAGGTATAAGATTTCTTGGTATTTTAGACTATTGAAATTGCCTTCCACCCTGCAGATCTCTCGCACACCCCCATACTGGATGTAACCCCAGACCATGATTTCTTCACTGTTTTCTGGGTGAATTTCGGATACATGCGGGCTCCAGTAGGTCTCCTGCAATATTTGCGGCGACTGTGGTGTAATTCAACAGAAGATTCATCTGAAAAATCCTTCTGCCACCAGCGTCCATCCTTTTAGCAGGCTGTGGGCTTTGGCAAATGCCTCACGGTTTTTCAATTGTCTTTTGTTTAGTGCTGGCTTCTGGGCACTGATTCGACCATGGAGGCCATTTCGGGACAGAATCCGACAAACTGTTCTGGTTGACACAGGGACTTCAGGTGACCAGGTCTCGTGGAGCTCTGCTGCAGTGGAAAATGGGCTGGCCTTGGATTTTCGAGCCAACAAACGGTCCTCTCGAGCAGTTGTCTTGCAGGGTCTGCCTGACCTGGGTTTGTCATAAACGTCTCCAGTCTCTTCAAATCTTTTTTTATCCTCTGTACTTGACGCTGAGACACTTTGAAGGTGTCTGCCACATCAGCAGTGGATCTGGTCTTCAGCCTCTTGATAATCAAAACTTTAGTCTCAGGGTGAATCTTAGGCATGTTTGCAGAGGTCTAGTTGCAGTTGATGTGAAGGTCTAGTGTACTGGGGTTCTTTTTATACACACCTGAGATCTAATTGATCCATTATTAGTCACAGGTGAAGCTCATATGACAAGGCGACAACACTTATGTCTTTGCAAAAATTCACTCAATGGGCTTTACCAAGCTGTGAATATTAGAATATTTTTGATAGTTTCCTTTTGCACTGAAACATTATTACAAAAGCTGTTGGGATTAAAATGAGCCATTTCTTGTAAAAAAATCTTGATAAGAAATATATTTCAGCGGCACTTCAGTTTTTTTAGTTAAAGACTTTTGTCAGGGACTGTAGATATAGATTGGCTGAGGAAAAAAAATAGTTCTGAAAGCAATTCCAACTATATCGTTCCTCAGTGCCATTAACATTATAGTTGTGGTGTGTACTCTGCTATTCTTTTATTTCTATAGCGATTTTTTTTAACAATATCTTTATCATTATTATTACAGTTAACGACCTTGGTGTGAACTTGGTGTGTTAACTGAGCTAAATTCTCTTTGACTTAAAATATACCATAAAGATTTATGGCACATAAAATAATCCACTGCGAGACATGCACAATACATTAATAAGAATCCATATTTGAATGTGGAAGGAACATAGCAATTAGCAAATTAAATCAAGGGTGTTATTGTAAATATGTAAATATATATAAATGTTTTCATACCTCCTGCACATACGCTGGATGGCTCCGCTGCCAAGATCTCGATACAAGATTTTTTGATGATCTAAAAAAGAAAATATTTCATTTACATAAAAACATTTAAACAATTTAATAATTTGTTCAAAATGCATATATTTACTTTTAAGCTAGTGTGTAATTTCTGCATTGGTGCCAATGGTTTGGCAAAATGGCCAAATGTATTGCTAAACACGCTGGTGGTTTGTAAATCAAATAGTATTACATTTATTGCCCTTTGTTATTCTAGTTATTTACTCATAGCTTGCACATTCACAGGAAATATATTACTTCCATGTCGAAAAATAAGGTAGATATTAAGCTTGGATATAAAAATAAATCTTTTACCACTGAAAAAAATCCCACACTTCAGCTTTAAAGGGATAGTTCACACAAAAATGAAAATGTCAACATCCTTCACTCACCCTCATGTCTTTCCAAATCCATAAGACAAATTAAGATTTCTGTCCTTCCATTTAAAGTCTGTTCACCCAAAACTCATAAAGAAATCCATATGAATCGAGCCATTTAATTCAAGTCTTCTGAAGAGGCACAATCGCTTTATGATTAATATACACTATATTGCCAAAAGAATTGGGACATCCCTCCAAATCATTGAGTTCAGGTGTTCAATCCCTTCATGACCACAGGTGTATAAATCAAGCACTAGGCATGCAGACGCTTCTACACACATTTGTGAAAGAATGGGCCGCTCTCAGGAGCTCAGTGAACTCAAGCGTGGGACCGGGATAGGTTGCCACCTGTGCAATAAGGCCATTCCTGACATTTCCTCACTACTAAATATTCCACACTCAACTGTTAGTGGGACAAAGTGGAAGCAATTGGGAACAACAGCAACTCAGCCACGAAGTGGTAGGCCACCTAAAATCACAGAGCGGGGTCAGCGCATGCTGAGGGTCACAGAAGTCACCAACTTTCTGCAGAGTCAACAGCCACAGACCTCTTAACTTCTGTGGCCTTCAGATGAGCTCAAGAACAGTGCAGAGAGAGCTTCATGGAATGGGTTTCCATGGCCGAACAGCTCATCCAAGCCTTACATCACCAAGTGCAATGCAAAGCGTGGGATGCAGTGGGGAAAAGCACGCCGCCACTGGACTCTAGAGCAGTGAGACTTGTTCTCTGGAGTGACCAATCACGCTTCTCTGTCTGACAATCCCATGGACGAGTCTGGGTTTGGCGGTTGCTAGGAGAACGGGACTTGCCTGACTGCATTGTGCCAAGTGTAAAGTTTGGTGGAGGGGGGAATATGGTGTGGGGTTGTTTTTCAGGGGTTGGGCTTGGCCTCTTAGTTCCAGTAAAATGAACTCTTAATGCTTCAGCATACCAAGACATTTTGGACAATTTCATGCTCCCAACTTTGCGGGAACAGTTTGGGGATGGCCCCTTTCTGTTCCAACATGACAACGCACAAAGCGTCGGTCCATAAACACACAGATGATTTTGGTGTGGAGGAACTTGACTGTCCTGCACAGAGTCCTGACCTCATCCCGATAGAACACCTTTGGGATGAATTAGAGCGGAGACTGAGCCAGGCCTTCTCTTCCAACATCAGTGCCTGACCTCACAAATGCGCTTCTAGAAGAATGGTCAAAAATTCCCATAAACACACCTTGTGGAAAGCCTTCCTAGAAGAGTTGAAGCTGTTAGAGCTGCAAAGGGTGGGCCAACTCCATATTAAACCCTACGGATTACGAATGGGATGTTATTAAAGTTCATGTGCATGTAAAGGCAGGTGTCCCAAAACTTTTGGCAATATAGTGTCAGCGAACATAAACTAAAGAACATTGATCAGCGAACATAAACTAAAGCAATGGAGGGACAGAAATCTCTCAGATTTCATTAAAAATGTTTTTGAAATGACATGAGTAATTGATGACAGAATTCTCCTTTTTAAGTGAACTAACCCTTTGATTAAAGAACATGCATTTTGCAAGATGCACAAATGCATTTTAATGAATCTTCCATAAGCTTCAGTTTACCGAGTCAATCATTCCTCTCAGCGCCTGGAATCCTCCCAAGACCGGAAACACGTGCTTACTGGTGTCCGCTATGGTAGCCAGCTAGAACAGGACACACATATGTTTATTTAGTTTCAATTGGTTCATTTAAATTGGTTTCCTCCATATAAAGTGCATGGTTTACATTGAAGTACATACTCTGGTAAATACATACTTGAGTGTTTAGGAAGTCTTCAACATTGTTTGTTAGATGACAGAACTTATTGATGCTTAATACTAGTTTAATCTCTTATCCATCACCCCCCTCATTTGAGCAGATATCTGAACTTAAATGGTTGTAATTCATGAATGCTTTGGTAAAATGTATCTCTTTTTAAAGAAGACAAAAAAGGTTTTAAAGTACTGTTTCCATGATAGCGCAGTTCAATTTCACAATGATGAATTTTGAGTGTTTAAGGTTTTGAATGATCCTTTGTAAATTGTAAGCTTTTGAATGATTTAATAATTTATGATTACCAAAATATGAGACACCAATAACTAACTGGTAACAGGCTATGTGTACAAGTTCAAGACAAATGGTACTAGGGCTGTGCGATTAACCGTAATTGATCCTCCCTAAAAGCCCAAACTTGACACCCGAATCAGCCAAATAAGTAAGTGTTGTAAAATGCGGTCTATTGTTACCAAACTGCAGAATGTGCTTGATATTGAACATTGTTATTAAAAGTCCATTAAATGCGAAAGAGATTCTGTTCCCTAGGCGGCTGTCTGTGCGCGCGCAGATTCATGCCTGAACAAATAGCTCGAAATGCCATTTTGGTAAGCATCCTCGTAAACATTATTGTCTTAAGTGAATGTAAACACTGAGCGTGTGTTTAACAGTATATTAGCTCTTAAAGTGATAACAGACTAACATATCTAATAATCTAATACATTAGCTCTTAAAGTGACAGCAGCCTAACATATCTAATAATCTAATACATTAGCTCTTAAAGTGACAGCAGCCTAACATATCTAATATATTAGCTCTTAAAGTGACAGCAGCCTAACATATCTAATAATCTAATACATTAGCTCTTAAAGTGACAGCAGCCTAACATATCTAATATATTAGCTCTTAAAATGACAGCAGCCTAACGTATCTAAAAATCTAATAAATTAGCTCTTAAAGTGACAGCAGCCTAACATATCTAATAATGTAATAAATTAGCTCTTAAAGTAACAGCAGCCTAACATATCAAATAATCTAATAAATTAGCTCTTAAAGTGACAGTAGCCTAACATCTCTAATAATCTAATAAATTAGCTCTTAAAGTGACAGCAGCCTAACATATCTAACAATCTAACAAATTAGCTCTTAAAGTGACAGCAGCCTAACATATCTAATATATTAGCTCTTAAAGTGACAGCAGCCTAACATATCTAATATATTAGCTCTTAAAGTGACAGCAGCCTAACGTATCTAATAATCTAATAAATTAGCTCTTAAAGTGACAGCAGTCTTACATATCTAATAATCTAATAAATTAGCTCTTAAAGTGACAGCAGTCTTACATATCTAATAATCTAATAAATTAGCTCTTAAAGTGACAGTAGCCTAACATCTCTAATAATCTAATACATTAGCTCTTAAAGTGACAGCAGTCTTACATATCTAATAATCTAATAAATTAGCTCTTAAAGTGACAGCAGTCTTACATATCTAATAATCTAATAAATTAGCTCTTAAAGTGACAGTAGCCTTACATATCTAATAATCTAATAAATTAGCTCTTAAAGTGACAGCAGTCTTACATATCTAATAATCTAATACATTAGCTCTTAAAGTGACAGCAGCCTAACATATCTAATATATTAGCTCTTAAAGTGACAGCAGCCTAACATATCTAATATATTAGCTCTTAAAATGACAGCAGCCTAACGTATCTAAAAATTTAATAAATTAGCTCTTAAAGTAACAGCAGCCTAACATATCTAATAATGTAATAAATTAGCTCTTAAAGTAACAGCAACCTAACATATCTAATAATCTAATAAATTAGCTCTTAAAGTGACAGCAGCCTAACACATCTAATAATCTAATAAATTAGCTCTTAAAGTGACAGCAGCCTAACACATCTAATAATCTAATAAATTAGCTCTTAAAGTGACAGCAGTCTTACATATCTAATAATCTAATACATTTGTTCTTAAAGTGACAGCAGCCTAACATATCTAATAATCTAATAAATTAGCTCTTAAAGTGACAGCAGTCT
This sequence comes from Gobiocypris rarus, assembly GCA_023029165.1. Classification (NCBI taxonomy): domain Eukaryota; kingdom Metazoa; phylum Chordata; class Actinopteri; order Cypriniformes; family Gobionidae; genus Gobiocypris; species Gobiocypris rarus. The sequence goes on along the minus strand of CM040920.1, from coordinate 3,023,960 downwards.
TACATATCTAATAATCTAATACATTTGTTCTTAAAGTGACAGCAGCCTAACAAATCTGCTTCCGTCATTATTGTTAATAAAAGAACAAAAGATAAAATCTCTCACTGGTTTTGAATGAATAAACTGTTAATAAGGATTAGTCTATATTTAATGTATACAGCAGTGCTATTTTACATTTGATTACTTTATTCAATTTCTGTTGTAGGCTATTACTAATTATATGAATACCAATGAAAAAAACCTAAAGCACAATATTTTAATTCGTATTTTTGTTCTGTTACATTTTTTGTCTTTTTTTTGTGTAATTTAGTTTCTTTGTTCTTATTGTATTTCTGACTGTTTACTGGTCTTCTGTAACTTGCTGACTTTACTTACATTAATTAACCTAGTAGTATTGATAATTGTGAAAGTTCACTGACATTTAAAATGACTCATGAAATAAGACTTGGATCATTTCACCCACCAATAACCGTGTTAAATAATCGTGATTTCAATATTGAGCAAAATAATCGTGATTTTTTCCCATAACTGAGCAGCCCATGGTACTTTAAAACCATTAACAAAAGATCATCATCACCTGTGTTTCATTGAAGTCCTTAACTCCAACACAGTACACGATTGCACCCAATCCCCGAGCTTGTGCTGCCTGGTAACATATCAAGCAATGGCAATTAAAATCCATCAACTTTATAGATTTATGAACGTATGCAGACTGAATGCTCGTTACCTCCTGTTGAGCTGCTATCAGCTGATGTTCTTGAAGCTCACCATCTGTCAGTGCAATTATAACACTTGCGGTTCCTACAAAGTGAAGAGTGAAGATGTCATTATTGGTAAGGACAAACTGTAATAACAGGAATACTCTGATCATTGGGTGTCTTTAATGGAAGCCTACCAAAGTTTTCCTGGTGTATTTGCTCGTTTGCCTGTGAATGAAGATTAGATAATAATAAGCAAAGCACATAAAAATAGCTCATTTGAATGATAAACAGCTTTAATTTGAACCTTTTACCTTTTCTAGACCAAGATGCATGAATGTGTCTCCACCTGGGATCTCTCGTCTTAGAACATTAAGGCCTTTTCTTATGGTCTCCCTTTGAAAATGGAAACAAAAATGAGAAGAATGAACTTAAATTCTCAAAATGCAAAGCGCTAGAGAACGTGTCTTTCTGCACCTGTTTTCTGTGAGTCTCATGATTGTGTTTCCTCTGGTTGAGAAGACGATGAAGGACATTCGTAGCATCGGGCTGTAAGACGGTGAAAAACAGATCAGAAACGATTACAAATTCTTGAAATCATCTATAACACACATCAGAATTCTTGTGCAACTGGAACATAGTTTGATTCAATGCATTTGCTTTTTCTCTCAGGAGACGGTTTTAGTACCTGGTGAATTTCTCAGCCAAATGTTCAACAAAAGCGTAGATTTCATGCCAGTGGTGTTTGACACTTCCTGACCTGAGGAGAGAGAGACGGAAAAAATCAATAAATGGGATGTTCCTTCTTTTACTCTTTAACAGCAACAGATCAATACAATCGAGAATCCTTCAAATTAATCATCAGTGCTTTTAACTTATGAAGCAAAGGGTGAAGCAGCTTCTTAGCAAAGCCATCAAATTTTGACCCCTTCGGTTTTCCCCTTGAGGTGCAGCTGTAAACGCTCCATGACAGCTGGTCATTTCCTGTCTCAGTCCCAATGCTAATTCATTAGCGCGGGATGACAAATGGGAAATGAACTAATTGAGTGAGTCCACTGATCTGTGCTTGAGTCAGTTTGACTTAATTGATGAAACATGCCACAGAAATTGGCTCTGTGTTGTGTAAATCTCTTTCCCTGGCTGATGTAACGCGTTTAGTCTGAGAGCCAGACATAACAGTAACTGGGTCACTTTATGAAACCGGTGCCTGTGCCAGTTTGACAAGGTGATCTTAACCCAGCTAACATAAACATGTTCAAAGAACGCTTTGCTAATGTTAAGAAAACATTCTTTTGGAATGTTCTCTGAACATTCAAACCGACCACTTTAAGGGAACATTCCATTTTATGATTATGCAAACATGGGATCGTTACTTTTGAATGTTCTCTAATTGTTTAATTAAAAAAATGTTACATGAACATTTTCAGGAACATTTTCAGAAAAAAAAAAAAAGTTCCATGAATGATATATAAATAATGTTTTTGATAATGTTATTAAAGACCAGATAACTTCCAACAAGCATTCTATTAAAGTCCCAATGAAGTGCCTTGAAACGCGCAGCCTTTTTTAATGTGTTGACACAATTTTCTACTAAAACAGGAAGACAGGGCGGGACATTTCAAACAGCCCCTCCCCTTTAAGAAAAATACCCAACAGCTTTATGTTTGATCACAGATCGGCTAGAGCCATTCAGCCACAGTTTCCTCCTAAACTCGAACCTTTTCTCATCATAATCTCCTACATATCGCTTTAAAAATACAGCATTTTGAGCAAATGTGTCCTATATGTCATCTGGTCTGTGCATACGATCCGCTCTGTGCTATCGTGTCTCTGGACCGGAGCTGCGGCGGTTCATGTGACACTAACGTGAAACCAGACTTCATTCTCCCCAATAGAAAGCATATTTACACTGTCTGAATCATTCCCTATCCCCTATATAGTGCACTATGTGCAGTTCACCATGTAGAAAATTTGTGTAAATGTGTGAACAAGCGACCAATTTTGGCGCGCATTAGATTCAAGAGAGCATTTGATTGGACAGAAAATCTGATGAGAAGCTGAAGTGCAGAGCGATGTCCTCAAAATCACTGATCCATATTGGCGGAAGTGAGAAACTGTATGTTTTGAATGCTTATATCGTCTAAAGGCATTTTTTTTCTAAATATTTGACTAAATTCATACTAAAAGCAAAAAAAAAAAAAAAACTTTAGAGTTACTGGAAGAAAGTGTGTTCATAACTTTGAGCAAACCTTGTCAGAATGTTCTAGTCCAAAAAGTGCAATTCTACAGATTTTTTTAATATTCTATCAGATAAAATATATGAATATTATGGTTTTAATAAATTGCATCATGCTAAATGACTAAAATGTAATATATGTTAGGTCATATGTTAAACTTAATATACTGTATGTTGCCTTCAGAGTTAATGATAATGACAAGGGTGGAAGTTTCACAATTTAATTTCTAAGCCTTGTGCTCAAGATTGTGAAACTAAGGGAGCTTTTAATTTATAACAATTAAAAATCTAATTACGATCATCCTCAACCAGAATACATAAAACGTGATATAAATGAGTGCAATTTAACCTTTCCTCTGAGAGTCAAATTCCTGAAGTTTTTAATAATACATTATATCAACTAAAATCTAAAAATGCACAGAAAATGCTTTTATTTGCATGTAATTTCTGCCCATCAAATGTGCACATTTGCTAATATATAACAAAAACAAAAGATTTCTTGCTTATGTGTTTAGATAAGCTAATGTATATTAAGATAGAAGTTGGTAATAATTTCAAACATATTTATATGAGGGACACAAATGGGACCCATTTATTTTTTAGTATGAACTTTCCCAACTCAACTGGAATGATTTTATTGTTGTTAGTAAAAAATCCTTCTTTTGAAAAAAGAGAGAAATGCTAAGCTAATGACTTTGTTTTATCCTCAAGGAGAGTGATGATGAATGCTCCCGAAAACCTTTTTCTGGACCGGCGTGGGAGGAAGATGTTTTTATAACACAGTCAACAAAAGACGGGCCAGCACCAAGCCAGCACGCTCTGAAACGGCAAAACAGACCAGAGGTGAATGTTGGCAAGAATACGCAGGTCACGCTAAGTGCTTGCCACAGTTTTCAACTTCACGTTTTCGAACATCACAATGGACACTGTTTGTGTTGGAAGCATGACTTTCTTGAGGTAACAGCAATCATGGGATTGGTGCCTAGCTTGCAGTTTTCTCACCTGTGCAAACAGCGTTAGGAAAGGAAGCGGTCTATTCTCAAGTGAGATCCTTGATGAAATATGTTGCGGTGCCCCTCTTTGATCTAATTTTAATGGGTTATACTAAACCATATAAAGACAGAAATGTCATCCAGCAAGATTTCAACTGAATAAATGAACTCTGAAGATGATCCCAATCCACAGGGAAAGGAATTAATCCGCAAACAGCAACGTCATCTTTTAAATGACCCTCAAAACTCGTGTTTTCCACGGTTACACAACTCTTCATATACATGGATAATTGCACATATGTTAAGACATGTGAAAGTCATTGCGGTTTGATGCAACAAGAGCCAAGACAGGAAGACTCACTGGAGCAATATTTGGGAGAGGGATAATTAGAAAAGTGTGTTGCTCTTACAGGTCTCATCTGCTCGGAGATCAGTCTTCCAATCTCTTCCCTCGAGATCGAATCCTAAAATGACTTCTCAGATCCGGGTTTCTGCCAGAACCAGAAACCAAAACATTCCGTGCTATCGGGTGTAGTTACCTGTCGGCATGTCAGTTTAAAGGAGTTTTGTAATTTGCTTATAGTTAAGTTTAAAGTCTGAGAGGACGAGCAAAAGTGACTGTCGGGTTAGGTTTATGTGAAGTCAGCGTTACCTCAGCTTTGTACTGCCTGAGACATGGTAAGGATATTACAGTGACATTTCCCTGACACTGCTGTTTTAACTTCTCCTCTGGGTCCTCAAATCTTCTATGCCTAGAGCAGTTTAACAGAACAAGTCTGGATGATCTCCTCCATGTTTATAAACAGCTTAAAGAGGCGTAAGTAGTTTTTAGAATAGTAAACATAAAATATTAAAATAAATAGTTGTTGTGAGATATGTCTCTATGTCACTCCTAGACAACGGCAACAAAAACACAAAGCCTCTACCTCCAAAAACGTACCGATACATGCAAACCACTGTTGTTTCCAGCTGAAATCAACACTATAAATCACAACTTTAATGCCTTTTCACATAAATGATGATTACAGGGGCAGATTAATGATTTAGAAAGACTTATTGTTGTGTAATTTCTTTTGCACTATACAATGTTTCCCATATTGCATGCCTTGTAAACGAACACATTTTGACATTTGCATCACATAACCAGCTCCATACGTGTTTTTTTTTCTGATGTAGTAAACTTGCTCACCTGATACAGCACTGCTTTTGTGATGTGAAACTATCGGGAACGAGTCCCGTGAAACACAAGTCATGATTAAAGAGCTCAAAGACTTGCAGAAGCAGCTAAAATGGCATAGTAGCTTCAGCAAATGCATTTTTATGTTGTGTTTGCTTTTGTTAACACTATTGGTTAGGTTTACAGTAGGGTTTAGTGTAGATGGTACATTATTTTCAAAAGCAATGGAGCATTACATTTTCACTCGACAGACATTTCCGAACTGCTGCAATAGGTAAAACCAACAACATAAAACGCTGCCAGATTCACATTCATTAGTTTTGGATATAACTGAACCCTTTTTTAGTGTCAATCGATGGACATTTTACTTTTAAAGTGCCACAATACGTACAAGTGTAACTGGTCCTAGTCGTTCCGCTCTGAGCGGGATTCGAACTGGGTCTCTGGTGGGAGGGCTAACAAGGATGATAAAGAGCACAGCCACTAGTGCCCCTTTTGAGACCAGGGGAGTGAGGTTTACACGGACAGCTCTTACTGGCCTACGTCCGTTACAATCACCCCCTCCAAACCGCACTTCCATCCGGGTCACGGCACCAAATTTAATCGAGCAGGATTCGAACTCTTGCCTACGTCCATTACACTCACCCCTCTAAACCTTACTCCAGGTCATGTCACCAAATGTGATGAAAGACTGTAGTGGGGAAAGAAATCTGTGCTTGAACACACCGAAAGGACTACAGGCTACTGTCAACTTATTCGTCATTCAAAAAGAGAAAGTGAGACCAAGACTGCAGGTATACAAACCATAAACAAAGCCGCGCTGGCTTATCGTTTTTAATATCAATCATGCTGATCAGCCAATCTGACTTCTCTCTAGACAAATATATCTGCTTAAATAGACAGATATCTCCTTTACACGCAGGCGCAGAACGCACATGTCTCTCACAGATGGTGTTTTGAATTTGCCCCAAAAAAAGAAATAGACACCGCCCAACTAGAGCCAAACAGCCGATGTCGGCTTGGTGTGTCCCTGGCTTTACACGCATAGCTCTTACTGGCCTATGTCTGTTACACTCACCCCCCCTAAACCTTACTCCGGGTCACGGCACCAAATATAACCGGTCCAACGGAGTCTCCCACGTCCGAGGCTGGCATGCTAACAAGGACGCTAAAGACTGCAACCGCTAGGGTCAGTCGCTAGTGCGCCTCTTGAGTTTTGAATTAACATTTTGCAGAAATATCACTACAAGCTCTTTTTGCAATGGAAAATCAAAAATGGCATCACCCTGAATGAGGAAAAAACATTTAGTAAAATAAAGTTACTGGAGACACTGAAGAATTATTATCCCACACTGTGCCATACATTCATTTACAGAAGCACTCTCTGCCTGTCAATCATTTCACTCATTCATGTTTGCAGACATTGGTTTAGCTGACATGACTTTCGAATGACAGGACTTTTTAGTCATGTCATGAAAGAATAGAGTTGGCTCTAATTCACTGGCTAAATATTGTTTTTAATTTTCTGATAAAATGAAGATGCTGGTTGTTGGAGTGGTATGTAAAAGTGAAAGCTTTTAACCCAAATGTTCTGCAAGTGTCAAGAGAAAAACCCATCGCAGCGATTCAAATTGTCATATTTGAGTAGTGCATCCCATCCGAGGATGATGAATGACTCTGCACTCCAGTTCAACTGACTGGGCTTTGAAAACCAATAACCTACATTTAGCTTCAGATCTGTGCTGGGCATGTGAGCCTACGCTTCTTCGATTTTAGTCTTTCCATTTTCTGCTCTGGACTGAACACACAAGCTCTCTGCGTATCCGAATACTTTTTAGCGCCCTGTGTAAGCTTCACACCAGTTTCTGGTCTGTATCCAGAAAGCATATTTGCGGTGTGTGATAACATTTAACTAGGAATGCATGTCTCTTAAAATGTTTCCAGGACCTTTACCGGTAGGTAAAACTGAATGTGCGTGTATTGGGGAAACTCAACATGGCTCTCAGAGAAGGGACTGACATTAATGAAACATTGGCACTCTATACAGCTGTTATCCTGGCTGTTGTAAAACACATGACTCAATGCCTGGGTTATCTTGAGCTAAACAACAGTTACTAGGACCAAAACTATGATTAACAGGGTTGTTTCAAAAGAGTCAGGAGGTCTGAGGGATGTATAATTCTGTCATTATTTACTCACCCTCATGTTGTTTCAAACCTATATGACTTATTTTCCTCTGTGGAACACAAATGGACATTTCCCGAGTTCACACTTACATCAAATAAATAAATAGAGTAAAGATTATGCGTATTTGGCGTGCTGTCCGAGCTCCGAACCCTGAGTATTCTACTTGTTTAAAGCTACACTGTGTAACTTTTTTAGTTTATTCTTAGCTAAAAACACTTAGTTCTTTCAAAAATATATGTGCTCATTAATGTATATTTACTTCTTTCAAGTAATAAAGTATTTTCGTAAGTTTATAATATGCCATTGAAAATACATACGGGTGAGGGGTTCGAATGCGCGTCGCCATGTTGAACCTCCATCTTGAAAGTAAATGAACCAAAGAGGGACATACCCGTAAATTCAAGCTTCGCCTTTCGCGTTTTAACACTCGATGGCACCGTGTCGAATGTGAAGAGGGGGATTGCTTGAGACTGATATAGCCTACAATGTAAACTTTGCCTTACGCTTGTGATGTCGTACAATATGTATACAGAATAACAATAGCACCGATAAAAGTTACTTTACTAAGATTAGCTTGCATTCGTCTGGGAACCTGATCGCTGATGTTAGCAATGAAATGGTAAAAAATAACGAAAACGTAAAACTATTATTCATTTTACATAGATGTCATAACCTACATGTTAACTGACAAATTAAATAACTGCAAATTGTAATAGTTTTCTAAAGTAACCTCATCACCTGAAGAAACACTCATGGACGAGGTCGAACTGGAAGCCATGTAAATCGGCCACCGTAGGAGTTAAAACGAAATTGGAATTGAGAGGAAAAGAAACCAATATTCACTGGATGGTCATTTACCCTTTCACCGCTAGATGGGGGAAAATATCACACAGTGTAGCTTTAATTAGTTTTGATTATCTGATGTGCTCCATTGTTTAATTAGGTTTAATTATCTGAATGTGCTCCTCCCGAAATTTGTTAATAAAATATCACATTGTATAAGTATTTTTGTATTCAATGAAAGCCAATGTTATGTTGCTCTGCACTTTGATTGGCTTTCTTTCATTCATTCAGGCATTTGGCAGATTGCTCCAAAGCAATTTACATTGCATTCAAAGTATTAGTTCAAGCATTTCCTTTGGAATCAAACCCATAAGCTTGGCGTCGCAAGCAACATGCTCTACTGTTTGAGCTACACCAATGCATTATATAAACAAAGAGATCTTCAAAATATCGTTTGTGTTTCACAGAAAAGTCAGGTTTGGTTAGACAAGATGGTGAGTGGCAGAATTTTCATTTTTGGGTGAGCTATCTCTTCAAGAGTTCAGTTGCTCTGAGAACGTCTGGCTTGAAGGCTGCAGTGCAAATACCATGCTAAGCATTCCCACAGACAACGTCTTTGTTTTATTCCACTTGTTAAACAGCATGCCATGGGCTGGTAGACTGATTCTGAATCACAACCCACAGCTGTCTCTTCCCAGAAACCCTTTGGGCCACATGAAAGCAGAAGTGAAAGCAATGATTCCAGATTTAGAGGACAAACTTAAGGTCGATATCCGTATAATCTGGCACTTTTCTAGTACCACATTTGCTATTTGTGTAACCAATATTCCATTGATATAGTGGGACTTTCCACAATGATGCACATTACATAAGAAATTTTCCATGTTAATCTTTTTGGTCAGTCATTACGTTTTGGCCAATAGTAATTGGTAAAAAAAAGTTTTCAGGAAAAAATATTTTAACTTACTTGCCTAGTGAGTTTCAAGGGCCATATTTAAAGATATTTTGTTTTAAAAATCTCGTTCAAAAATAGTTCACCCACAAATGAAAATGTTGTCATCATTTGCACACCCTCCAGTTGTTCCAAGCCTGTATGAGTTTTTTTCCTCTGTTGAACTCAAAAGAATATATTTTGAAGAATGTTGGTAACCAAACAGTTGACGGTAACCATTGACTATTTTTTCCATACAATGGAAGTCAATGGAGTCCGTCAACTGTTTGCTTACCCGTTTTGTTCAAAATATATATTTTTTTTGTGTTCAGCAGAGGAAAGAAATTCATAAGGGTTTGGTGTGCAAATGATGACAGAATTTTAATTTCTGGTTAGTCTATCCCTTTAAGATTGTGAATCTTGAGGTGGCACATCAAAACAATACTTTATGATCAGATAAACATGCCGATTCCTCAAAAACAGATCTAAGCTCCTTCTCAGAAGCCCAATAATGGTGCACCTAAAGCCAAAAACGCATTGTGCAATACAGCTGTTGATTTGCGATGCGAACACATACAGAAAAAATGACCTCAATGCACGCAATGGCACAGTGATTAAAAATACTGAAAAATGCATGCAAATGAAATTGCATAAATTGTTGAAGGCTTGTAACGTTCTAAGAGGGCTGCAGATGTTCATGTGCATGTCATTTTACTAAATGTCAGTTTTTCCAAAGTCTGTAAAGAGAAGGGGGTGTTGGGGTTGGCTATGTCTTCTGCCATCACATCATGAGAAAAACTGGGACCTCGTATGAGATGTATTTGCTTGCTCTCAGCTGAACAATTCCAGAGCATGTTGCATGACACATGGAAATCATCTAACATATGGCACACAGGATTTATGATGCATTTACTAGTTTCTAATGTGTAAAAACTAAAATATCTAACATATTTTTCTCTTGATGAAAGTTATACATTAATTTAATATACCCTACATGCTTCCTAGTCAAAGAATATCACTATATTTTCATTACAGAGCCATCGACAATAAAGGAATATTAAATCACACTAAAACCAACTAGACAAATAAATATATGAGATCAATGCTGTTTAGACAACTCATGCATCACAATTTGAGTCTCATGAGACTTATTTACAGCAGTATAGCTTACATTTGCTTTGAAAGTCACGCAGCCAAAAAAGGTGTTTAATATAAAAATTTGTACAATTGGATATTTGGATTAAACATCCTGTAAAGAATCTACCCAGACCCACACATACAAATCATGGGGAAGGATGTTGTCTTTCTGGGTCTGTTAAACAATGGTAAAGGACAAGAGACAGGAAAGGAGAACCACAGAGGAATGAAGTTGTGACCATCTGAAGTCCTTATTCAGCAAACTTCACATGTACCACCCCCTTGCTCATCATCACAAAACAACAAGTTGGCACAGTACATAAATAAACCAGATGACTTCTGCAAACTGTCACTGTAATGTCTACACTATTAATAATACAAATATTCCAAGTGGGGGTTTTCCCAGCAATGCCATAGATCCATTTTAGGTTCCCAAAATAACATTTTGACAATCTTTTTCCACTATACAGAATATTTTGTGGAATATGAATTGTAAATGGAACCACTGATACCAATAAAAACCTATTATTTTTAAGGGTGAAATATACTGAACTGCACAGTATTGTGTCCATGAACTCTAATTGAACCCAGCCAAGTGATACCAAACAATGGCCATCTGGTGAATATCTATTTTGGTGTTGCGGAATGTGAGAAATTTGGGGAAAATAAGGAGGATGTTGAGTGGAAATGTACTGGCCTACTTTATCCAGGCAGTATGTGGAGAAACATCAGGCCAACAGACCACAAAAGCATCCCTAACATTTGCCCTTCATATAGATCAAATTGCCTTTATATGTGATTGACGGTTTTATGTTGGATAGCCAGCTGCAAGACCAAAGAGATTAGAGATATAACTTACAGATATCTTTCCTTTAGGTGTGTGTGTGTGTGTGTGTGTGTGTGTGAGAGAGAGAGAGAGAGAGAGAGAGAGAGAGAGAGAGAGAGAGAGAGAGAGAGAGAGAGAGAGAGAGAGAGTATTTGTTTCAAAACAATGTACAAAACGACTGAATTATAACAGTTACTTACTTGTCAAGGACAAAATACAAGTCGAATGCTCCCTGACAGGATCTCTCCTCCTCCACATCTTCTTCGGCTCCCGCGGATGGAAGTGTGAACAACAAAAGTCCAAAGAAAAGTACGCCGAGACACATTTTTACTACTGAACGTGCCATAGTTTCTTATTGCAAAAACATCAATGCTCAGGCAAGCAAATGGCCATTCACATTATCTCTAATATGGAGCCTGAAGAGAGCCTCTGCTGAGATCCTGAGGGAAGGATGCACACAAAGAAGAGGAGTTTTTGCGGATGTTGACGCAGTCCTAACTCACATCAGTCTGAAAACTCTCAAAACTTCAGATAAGATGAAAACACGCTATTCCCTATATGCACCGCACGGAAAGCCGATGTCCTGGAAAAACACCACCAAATGTGTGTTTTTGTTTTTTTAAAATAAAAAACACGAGCCGGTTTGTTGTTTTTTGGATAATTTTGAAGATTTGTTGCCGCACGAAATCCACGTGTAAAAAGGCCAGATGTATTTTTTTCCCAAGCGCGTGATATGCTATTTAATGTAAATGTGCAAAGCAAAGAAGGAGTCGTTTGAGAAAAGAGCCCAGGCTCAGAGTTGGCAGAAGAGGAGCTGGTGTCAAATTTCTACCCTTGTTGAAAAAAAAAATTGGGTTTCTTCTCCTGCTTCTTGAAGGTTTCCTCCCTTCCTTTGGATATGCAAAATACATGGGGTTTTACTCTGCCCCCCCTGTTCTGTCTTGTCTACTACTGACAATAATAAAATAAAATAGACAATTAAAACTAGACTAGAACAATATTTTATTTTTATGCATTCTACAAAATGTTTACTAGTATTACTATTTCTTATTCCAGCTTCAAGGTTCATTAATTAACCATGTTTCTTATTTCTTTCCCCCTTTCCTTATGTTTACAATTTCATGAGGCCATATCAGTATGAAAAACAGTATGTGACAAAATAAGTATTTACGAATTCACAGTACTCATTAAAAGAGCAGGAAAAAAGTACTTAGATGACCTATACTTCTGACGAGATTCTGAAGTGTGCATATGTTGAACACTTTACTATCCCATGAGGCCACGGGAGAGGATCTATGAATGGCAGTGAAGCAACGCCACTGACGCTGTTAGGTCACGTTATAATGATGACAGTATGGCTGATGTAGTTACATTCATACTACACACATTCATACAACTGTATAGCTAAGCCTAATTAGGTTTAGGGATTGGTAAGGTTAGGGTGTGTCTGGAGGTCAAGCTCCACCCATTAAGTTCAGAGAGTGGGAACTGGACGTCAAGCTCCACCCATTACGCTCAGAGAGTGGGAACTGGAGTTCGAGCTCCACCCATTATGTTCAGAGAGGGGGTTCTGGACATCAAGCTCCACCCATTACGCTCAGAGAGTGAGAACTGGAGGTCGAGCTCCACCCATTACGTTCAGAGAGTGGGAACTGGAGTTCGAGATCCGCCCATTATGTTCAGAGAGGGGGTTCTGGACATCAAGCTCCATCCATTACGCTCAGAGAGTGGGAACTGGAGGTCGTGCTCCACTCATTATGTTCAGAGAGTGGGAACTGGAGGTCAAGCTCCACCCATTACGTTCAGAGAGTGGGAACTGGAGGTCAAGCTCCACCCATTATGTTCAGAGAGAGTTGGAACTGGACGTCAAGCTCCACCCATTACTTTCAGAGAGTGGGAACTGGAGATCGAGCTCCACCCATTACGCTCAGAGAGTGGGAACTGGAGTTCGAGATCCACCCATTACGTTCAGAGAGTGGGAACTGGAGCTCGAGATCCACCCATTACGTTCAGAGAGTGGGAACTGGACGTCAAGCTCCACCCATTACGTTTAGAGAGGGGGTTCTGCACATCAAGCTCCACCCATTACGTTCAGAGAGTGGGAACTGGAGGTCAAGCTCCACCCATTATGTTCAGAGAGAGTTGGAACTGGACGTCAAGCTCCACCCATTACGTTCAGAGAGTGGGAACTGGAGGTCAAGCTCCACCCATTACGCTCAGAGAGTGGGAACTGGAGTTCGAGATCCACCCATTACGTTCAGGGAGGGGGTTCTGCACATCAAGCTCCACCCATTACGTTCAGAGAGTGGGAACTGGAGGTCGAGCTCCACCCATTACGCTCAGAGAGTGGGAACTGGAGTTCGAGATCCACCCATTACGTTCAGAGAGAGGGGTTCTGCACATCAAGCTCCACCCATAATGCTCAGAGAGTGGGAACTGGAGGTCGAGCTCCACCCATTACGTTCAGAGAGTGGGAACTGGAGGTCGAGCTCCACCCATTACGCTCAGAGAGTGGGAACTAGAGTTCGAGATCCACCCATTACGTTCAGAGAGGGGGTTCTGCACATCAAGCTCCACCCATTACGCTCAGAGAGTGGGAACTGGAGGTCGAGCTCCACCCATTACGTTCAGAGAGAGTGGGAACTGGACGTCAAGCTCCACCCGTTACGTTCAGAGAGTGGGAACTGGACATCAAGCTCCACCCATTACTTTCAGAGAGTGGGAACTGGACGTCAAGCTCCACCCATTACGTTCAGAGAGTGGGAACTGGAGGTCGAGCTCCACTCATTATGTTCAGAGATTGGGAACTGGACGTCAAGCTCCACCCATTACGTTCAGAGAGTGGGAACTGGAGGTCAAGCTCCACCCATTATGTTCAGAGAGTGGGAACTGGACGTCAAGCTCCACCCATTACGTTCAGAGAGTGGGAACTGGAGGTCAAGCTCCACCCATTATGTTCAGAGAGTGGGAACTGGACGTCAAGCTCCACCCATTACGTTCAGAGAGTTGGAACTGGACGTCAAGCTCCACCCATTACGTTCAGAGAGTGGGAACTGGAGTTCGAGATCCACCCATTACGTACAGAGAGTGGGAACTGGAGTTCGAGATCCACCCATTACGTTCAGTGAGTGGGTACTGAAGGTCGAGCTCCACCCATTATGTTCAGAGAGAGTTGGAACTGGACGTCAAGCTCCACCCATTACGCTCAGAGAGTGGGAACTGGAGGTCGAGCTCCACCCATTATGTTCAGAGAGTGGGAACTGGACGTCAAGCTCCACCCATTACGTTCAGAGAGTTGGAATTGGAGATCAAGCTCCACCTATTACTTTCAGAGAGTGGGAACTGGACGTCAAGCTCCACCTATTACGTTCAGAGGGAACTGGACGTCAAGCTCCACCCATTACGTTCAGAGAGTGGGAACTGGACGTCAAGCTCCACCCATTACTTTCAGAGAGTGGGAACTGGAGGTCAAGCTCCACCCATTACTTTCAGAGAGTGGGAACTGGACGTCAAGCTCCACCCATAGCCTCTTGAGTGAGTAAGTTTTCAAAACACTCACAACATTAAAAAAAGCTTTGGGCAAACGTGTGTCATTTTATAAAAACAACTGTAACAAATTAAGAGTTTCAGTTACATCTGTATGTTACCTTATCCCTGTCTGTCTCTCGTTACTGTTAACAATAAAAGACAAACAAACATATTTCAAATATATTGTGTCATATAATTCAGATAAATTGGATATATCTATATTGCATAAACATCTTCGTCATATATAGGCCTATTTCATACCCTTAGGTTATCTATAGCCGATGAGGGTCGTGCACTTCTTATTGTGGTGCATTATAGAATTTAATGAGGGCAGTTTTCTCCACCATGGTGTATTATGTCCTGTTGACAGCAGGTGCTACATAACTGTAATTTTGGTATGGCAGTGGATGTATTTGACAGCATGCTTTGCTCCACTGTTAGATGAAGAAGATATGCTGCCACCTTCTGGTTCTTATTGTTCATTTCTAATAGAAAAAGTGCAGTGAATACATGTATATATCTTCATTTTGTAATGAACATTGTTTTTGCGTGTGTGTGTTATAACTGTGATTTTAAAAATGAGTTGAGATTGCAAGTAGTTATTTTAAGTAGAGTTAAATAATCTTAGGCATTTGCACACACATGTTATGTTTGCTAAACTAATTTTAGATCAGTTGTAAGGCATTTTCGGTAACACTTTAGTTTAGGATCCAATTCTTAATAATAACTTGCTGATTAGCATGCATATTACTAGGGTATTGGCTGTTTATTAGTACTTATAAAGCACATATCAATGCCTTATTTCTGCATGATCATATTCTACATCCCTTAATCACCCAATACCTAAACTCAACAACTACCTTACTAAACTATATTAAGCAGTTTATTGAGGCAAAAGTCAGTTAGTTAATAGTGAAAATTGGACCCTACATTAAAGTGCGACCGAATTTTCTATTTATATTTGAAAATGCATTACAATTAGAACAGTTCTCATGTGGTATTTATTAAGTTTTATCGTTTGGTTTCAGTTGCGATTTCCCCCAAATATATAGAAAGAGATTTAAGTTGCATTTGCATTTAAAACAAGACAATTTCAGTTTGTTAAAATGCATGAGTAGATGTTTATAATACAAGCATATACAGGCATACACACATTTTGGTGTGTACAAAGTGAAGTACCCAACACATACATTTAAGTTCAGAACAGAAGATCTGAATATCACTTTGAGAATATGAATTGCATTAGAGATGTTTGCTTTAGAGATTGCAAGCTTTATATTGGATGGGTTAGAAATAATACAGAAAACAAATTATAGCAACAGAAGACTTAATTTTGTACTTATTAAACATTACCTTAATGATCTACACAGATCTAGACAAAAAATATGCCATCCTTTTAAATGACTAATTTGCTATATCATTTGGCTTCCATACCAGGCCCAGAAGAACAACTTATTTTTGGCCGGAAAAATGCTTATTGAGGATGCTTTTGGCTGTGTCGAGGGCAGCATCAGCAGGCACTGGAATGTGCGGGGCAATGCCAGCACCCTCCCAGGAATGACCATGAGCAGTGTCCGAGTGGCTGATGGGAATGGACAGGAAGATATCGCTTTCACCCACACGGAAGGTCTCTGGGGGGTGACAACCTCCACGGGTTGTCTCACCGATAATCATTGCACGTCCCAGCCTTTTCATGATAAAAACAAACTCCTCAGCAGCACCAGCGGTCACTCCACTGATGAGGATTATCAAGCTCTTTTTGCTGCCATATCTCTTGCCTAGATAGAGAAAAATTGCATTAAAATTGCTTAACACATAATCTACTTCAGGACATTGCTTCTTATATATTTAGCTCAGAAAAAAGCTAGAACAATTTTGAAACTGGTCTACACAAAGAGTAAAATAATAAATAAAATATTTGTAGTCACTTTAGTAATGTACCTGTAAGTTGTGTAAGGGTCAGAAGATCTCTCGTGGTATTGGAGGGTCGGTAATAAACGTGGTCCAGCGCAATCTGCTTGTCACCATCAAAGAAGTATGAGCAAAAGCCAGCGATAGAAGAGGTAGGCCCACCAACATTGTTCCTAAAAAAGAAAATTAATCGTAATATCAAGTTATGATCAAAGCCGGTGGATTAAAAATGTTTGAATTTGTACATTATTGAATTTCATTCATAACTGGCTATTTAGCTGAATTTATAGAGCGAGAAAGAAATATGCAATCATCACCTCAGATCAATGATCAGCGCGTCAGTGTCAATCACTTTGTTCCAGACATGTTCCACAATGATCTGAGCAATGGCAGCGACATGTTCAAAATCTCCAAACATGTCAAAGCGAAGGTAACCAATGTTGTTTTCAAATACATCCGTGTGGAATGAAACTTTGATGAGCTCGATGAACATCTCAGGTGTGGGATTCTGGAAATTAAAGGAACAATAGTCATTCATAATTTTGCCTTAACAACCAACATATCTCTGAATTTTTATATCTAAATAAAAAAAGTGCCTACATTACCATTGGAGGAAGTGCAGGGATGTTGCTGGTGGTCGTCAGGCATTTGTCCCCTGACAGTTTTTGGAGGTCTGCAGAAAGCTTTGCTTCTAGTTCTTCTTTTGTGGAGATCAGGTTGTATTCCCCACTAGTTTCCAGCTTCTCAGCAACATTTTCCCCAACACTTGGAAATGCATAGTTGTCTGCAACCAGCGTGGCTGCTGCCTGAACCAACCCTGTGATTTCAGCACGAAGTTTGATGATTGCGATTGCAGCGTCAACGGCATCTTCTGCAGCAACTTCGACATCTGGTGCAACTCCATTGATTTCCCAGCTCTTGCCAGTGATGGGGTTAATAGACTTAGCAACTGGCACAGACACATAGAAGTCGGTGTCACCCACCTTGATTTTGCTCATTTTTAAAGTACCCCCAGCCGTGTTCTCCCCAACTATGGTGGCCCTTTTAAGGTGTTTAAGGCAATAAGCAACATCTTCTGCAACCCCAAGAGTATCCTTGCTTGTCAGAATGATCAAGGGTTTGGAGGTTCCATATCTCTTTCCCAACAGGGTCGGCATAGACCACAACTCTATGGTGAGGTCGGAGGTGCGATCATACACTGAATCAATGTGGATTAATGGCTCTGGATCAGTGTAGTAAGACACAATATATGGAATCCCGGATACCTCACCACTGATGGCATTGCGGAAGTCAAGAATCATGCCAGATGTTGGGAGGATTTTGTCCCAGATGTACTCCAGCAAGAGAGGCCCAACCTTCTGAGCCATCTCCTCACCAATGATGTGATGAATCTTCAGGTAGCCAATGTTGCCATCCAGGATCTCAACTTTGACCGTGTCTTTGATCATTGCGGCCAGATGCTCCGGTGGGATGTCAGGCATGGCTGGTGGCGCTGCAGGAACAAAGCCTGGCTCGTATGTAACTTTCACTCTGGAATCGCTAACTGTTTTTTGAACCCCATCAGTCAGAACACTGGCAAGGGTGGCAGGATCTGAAATGCTGAGGATCTCAGTGTTACTACTCGCAGCGTCAATTGCCTCTTCCAATCCTGCAAGTTTTTCTGGCGTGCAGTAGTTGTCCATGAGTATTTTCGCCATATCCACAATAAGTGTAGGTGAGAAAGCACAATGAGCCACATTACTGAAGATCAGCAACGACGCTAGTAGAACTACAGCTTGAGCCATTATGGCCAGTTTCAGATCCCAGCTAATACGGTGCAACTGAACTCTCCTTCTGCAGAGAGTTTAGTCAACTGAGTCTGCTTCGACAGTCAGGTTTCTGTTAACACATGCATAAGAAGCTTTTCTTCGCAATAAAACCTTAATCTCATTAGCCAAAGTTCTTCAGTCAGAAAAAAACAAGCTAAAATGTATGTTATGTTACATATATGTTACAATAATATGAAGCACTTATAGTTAAATTACTGGTATTTATTTATATTTGCCTTTGGATTAGAGTTTCACAAATACAGTATTCTGTAGTGAGGAAATGAAATTCATGTGTATGAAATTGAAATGAAATTTCAGTGGCTAAAAGGTATGCAAAGGAAACATTTAAGGAACATGTCTTCTTTTTTATTTAATTCCATAGCATGTCTATTTTTACATAAGTACGAGTATACAGAAGCACAACATCAAAAGAGCATTTTGGTGAAAATTACTGCTAAACAATTTCATGCCAGACATAGCTTTATAAATGGTAAATTAATTTCTATTCCACACACATTGAAATAACTTAAAGTTTAAATTCTTTTGACTATGGTATTTGGTGCTGTAAAAAAACAAAACAAAAATGAAATAAGCAGCCATTATAAGGGCAAAGCACAAAGAACATGATAAGTCAAGCCAACATGGCTGGGAGCATCAGACTAACTCCAGCAACGAGCAATTAAAGACATATTAAGATCATATTAGGCAAAATGCCTGAAAATTATCACTTTCGACCACTGTCACAAATTGTGTCATGTGGTGTGGTCAAGAATAAGATGACAATAAGGTGTAAATATGCCAAAGCATTGGAGAAATACAGCCTCAAGAGTCATGTTGGCATCATGCCTCAACTTTGTTGATGTGATATATGAAAACGGTCTCACCTATCAACACAAAATCCATAATTTTTTGCTGGAATGGTCTGAAGATGATACAATTCAATTATGGTGAAAATCAGACAAACTGTCTAGAAGGAGTTAGAAAAAGTCAAAATCAAATGGTGGACAGGAAGTTGGGCTGACTATGGAAAATTTGGTACCAATGTTCTCGGCATGACCCAAGGAATCTATTAGCAGTTTTATTACAATAGGCTAATTGAATCAAAATTTGTTAGCATGTTTGGAAATTTCATTGTAACTTTTGACCACCAGGTGGCCACAACTGCTCTGAAACTTTTTGAGAACTGTCAGGGCATTGTCCGAAGACACATACCCAGTTTCAAAACGATACGCAGTTGTGCTTGTAAAATATAGCATTTTTATAAATTCAGATTTTTGGGCAAACCGTTCAGAAGTAATAGGCAAAAATGTAAATTTTTCATATCTCCTGACCACTAGGTGGCACTGTGCAGATAGCCTCAGATCGTGGTTGTCATAACACACACCAAGTATGGCCAGAATACACTAAAGCGTTGCAGAGATATAGCCTCACAATAACTTTGGCGTGCTCTTTGTCTTATTTGCTTGTGCGTTATTCGCTAACAGTTTGATGAATCTACATAAATTCCATAACTTTTTGTATGCCATGATCTGAAGATGATCTGGTTACATTGAAAATCTGATCGTCTTGAGCGAAAGAATCAGAGTAAAAAAGATTCCTTGGCTCCATAAAT
This sequence comes from Gobiocypris rarus, assembly GCA_023029165.1. NCBI lineage: Eukaryota > Metazoa > Chordata > Actinopteri > Cypriniformes > Gobionidae > Gobiocypris > Gobiocypris rarus. The sequence continues at coordinate 3,004,134 of CM040920.1, read as the reverse complement.
CTTTTGTTTCTTGTTTCTAGGCTTTTGTTTCTAGCCCTTACGGTTCAAAAGTTATTAACGTAAATGTAAGTGCATCTTTGGACAGTTGGTGGCGCTAGAGGGATTGAGACTCCAAATTTGCTATGGTGAATATTCAGACTGTCTTCTATCTCTGTGCCAAATTTCATAACTTTCCCACTAGTGGTTCTATGGCCTGGCAATAGACTTCCAGAGCAGAAATGGAAGAATAATAATAAGAATGCCAACCTTTGGTGCTTGGCCCCTAATAACGAAGACCCGTAGTTCTATTTCCCTGAATTTTTCTTTTGGTGCATCGTGCCAATTATTTTCTGGGCAACATTAAGTGCATCATTTGCTTGAACTGCTATATGTGGTTCAACCCCTGAAACACTCCATGCTTTTCCAGTAACTGCACTCAAAATCGCCCGGTTGGGAATGGAAGCATACAGGATGCTATTCCCAATTCGGTATGTCCCACTTGAGAGGGCCCCTCCGATAGTGGGCTCTCCAATTATAGTGGCCCTTTTCAGGTCTTTCATTGTTCTGGCGAATGCCTCAGCGGCTGATTCAGTCATATGACTTGTCAGGATATAAATGTCTTTCTGAGAGCCATACCTCTGTCCTAGCACTTCTGGAAGGGTCGTAACCTTTGTTGAGGTTGCTGTGGAACGATCAAAAATGGTGTAAAGGTGTTTCAAGGGTTGTGCATCAAAAAAATAGGTGCAAATGAGTGGAATAGCTGTGGAATAGCCACCCGTGTTATATCTCACATCAATTATGAGCATGTCTGTGTTCACCAACTTGTTCCATACAGCTGTGAGGAGCTGAGGACCAATCGCACGCAGAACCTTTATGTCTTCCATCATGTCGAATCTCAAATAGCCAATATTTCCAGACATTACCTCTACTTTGATTAGGGCATCAATGATGAACCCTGCCTCTTCAGGGGAAGGGATTTTGGGAACGGCATGAAGGAATTCCGGTTCAGTTTCACAGTAGAAAATGTGCAGTCTGTGGTCGCCCGAGGTCTCTTGGAGATCTGCAGTGAGTTGAGATGCAAGAGATTCATAGTCAACAACTGACCGGTATAGTCCCTCGGTTAGTTTGGACTGTAACAGTCTACTCACTTTAGCTGCGACCTCAGGTACAGTGTAATGCTTTTCCAAGAGATCTCCAGCTTCTTGCACCAAAGCCTGAATATCCTTGTGAAACGCAATGATTTCATGAGCTTGCTCAACTGCATCCTCAGCAAGCACGATGGCATCAGGTACTACGCCGCCTCCAAACCAACATTCCCCATGTATATCAATGAAATTTATGACGGGGACAATAATAGCAAGGTTTGTTTCTTCAACTTGAAAAGTCTTGGAGTGAAGGAGTGTTCCAGAGGTAATTTCCCCAATGACAGTGCCTCGGTGCAGGGATTGCACCAGGTAAGCGAACTCTTCTCCTGCTTCTGCTGTGTAATAGCTTGTCAAAATATAAACACCCTTCCTGGACCCATAGGAAGGCCCAGTGATGTTACGGAGGGTGTGAAAATCAGCAGTCATGTTCCGGATGCTGTCGTAGATTGAAAAGAGATGAGTGTTTGATGAGGTGTCGAACATGTAGGAAAGCAGAATCGGCAAGGCCTCTGTGGATCCGCCGGTGTTATAGCGCAGATCGATAATCAGGTTCTCAGTGTCTTTGACTGGTTGCCAGACCTTCTCCTTGATTCGATCCTCTAGTTCAGTCAAAATGGTGGGAGTAGGGAACCTGTCAACACGCAGATATCCATTGTTTCCTGATAGAATTTCCAACTTGAATAGCGGATCAATAAGATTATCAAAAGATGAATGGTCTTCTGGTGTTGCATCCAGGCCATTGTCAGATAATTCTTGCATTGTCTTGATATTTAAACGAGGGTCTTCAAAGACCGACTGCAGCTCATAATTAAGTCTAGCTGCCAAGTCCTCCTCAGAAACCACTGTGAAAAAGTCTGTTTTACCGAGCTGATTCAGCAAAGCTGGGATTTTATCTTTAAATGAGTAAAATCGTTCAATGATGTCTGACACTCTTTTAACTGTTTTCGGAAGTGCTTTCCTGACGGCAATGAGGGCTTTGGCTTTGGCAATTCCTTCCTTTGGGTTGACCGTGACGGATGGCGTCACTCCGTTCACTTCCCAGCTCTGTCCTGTTACAGGGTTCACAGATCTAGCAACAGGGACCGTAATATAAAACCCAGCATCCCCAACGCTTAACTTCTCAACCTTAACCGACCCTCCGGCCGACCTTTCTCCAACAATGACAGCTCTTTTTAGATGTTTTAAGACGTATGCAACCGCTTCCGCTATCCCCATGGTGCGCTTACTGATTAAGACGATCAGTTCTTTTCTTTTCCCATATCGTTCCCCCAGGAGGGTCGGCATTGTCCACAGCTCCTCCGTAGTGTTGGTGGGTCGCTCATATATTGTGTCGATGTGCAAAAGTGGTTCAGAGTCTGAAAAATAGGAAACAATGTATGGTAGACCGGAGAGCTCTCCCGCTGTGCTGAAACGGAGATCAAAGATCATCGCTGATGTATGCGCAACCTTCTTCCAGATGTTGTCGTGAAGGAGGCGTCCCAGTTTTGACGCCGTCTCCTGACCTATAATACGGTCAATCCTCAGGTATCCAACGTTGTTATCCATCACCTCCAGTTTAACAGTATTCCTGATTAGCCGTATCAGCTGTTCAGTAGACAGCGAGTGAAGTGCAGGTGGCGTGATCGGAATATAGTTAGGCTCGTAAGACACAGTCAGTCTGGGGTCATTGAGTGCACCCTGAACACCGGCGGTCAGTACGGCTGCCAGTGTTTTCCGATCAGAGATGTGAATGATCTCTCCGCTGCTGATCGCTTGTTGAATTGCCTCCTGCATACCAACTAGATTCTCTGGGAAGCAGTAGTTGTCAAGCAGAATTTTAGCCATATCCAAGACAAGCGCAGACTGAAATGAGTCGACGAGCAGAACCCGACAAGCGACGGTGATCAGGGCAAAAACTCTTACAGTCCCTGCCATCTTTTGCCGTTGATTGTTGAATTTTGTCTAAGCCAGAGGTTTTGTCCATGAAGAGGTGCTTTGGTAGATAGAAGAGGTTTTTGACAACAGCAACCACATAAGAGGCTTTTGCTCTGAATAAACCTTTAATCGCATTATCTGCAGTGCATCAGCAAGACATTGACAAATAAAAATCAATAAATATGAAAAATGTTGGAGATTATATAAAATCTCTCTGAATACACAGCTTCATCATGACTTAAAGGGACTGTTCACCAAACTGTTGTTGTATATGTGTTGTTTCACAGAAGAAAAAAGTCATACAGGTTTGGAAAGATTTGAGTCTGAGTAAATGATGACAGAAACAAGCAGAAATGCTCGGAAGAAAAGTAAATCATATTATGGATGTTCTGTGTATTTATTGGAAAGTTCCTCTGTCTTACTCTTTTTTTATTTTTAGTCTCACTGTGTTTGGGGTCCTGAAAACATCCCAAGTGATAGAACAGTAAAAAATAGTTGAGTGAAATTATTTTATACTGGGTCTTTACACATTTTCTCCTGGATAATAGTCCTCTCAGCCCTGCCGTCATGAGGGGAAATAAGGTCAAGCTTTCAAAGGTGACGTCTGGGTCAGGCTAATGACGTGATTACAGGTGACTGTTAAATGAACACCAAAATAGAAATGCATTTGTATACGCTGGAGACTTTTTTGGCTTATTCAACACCACAAACCTTAACATTTTACCAGGCAATTTAGACAATGCCTTTGATTGTATGATAATCAATGCACTACTCTTTGTCAGAAAGAGGCTCATTTATTAACGCTTTGGCAAAAACTGAGCGTTATTCACATTCCGAATAGTTTTTTAAAATCTTCTTATAGAACCCCAATCAATCATTTGTCTAAATATCAGAGCATTAGTGTGAATTTAGAGGCTCTTGCCACTCTTCCAGGATGAAATTATGTAACCCCACATTCACTCAACACTAATTGGTGCTGCACTGTTAATCTTGCTTTATCTTTTAATGCTCAGAGCCTTATGCAATTCTATCTGATGATTCCATGTGGCCAATCAGAGATTGGGAATCTCATTTTAAGATGACTGGAGTTTTGTCCAGCGTATCTGATGGGAGGAAATATTTCTGAGCTGGGGATAGAATGAGGTTAGCATGACTATCTGTCCCTGAATGACCCTGAAAAGTATTGCTATGCAATGCATTTTTCTTTAAGTAATTCCCCTAAAACATCCACCTCACAATTTAACCATGCAAATTCAATGAAGTTTGTGCCATGATGATAAATTCCATTAGTAGATTTTGATTATTCTTTGAGCATCATGCAACTTACAATATTTGTTAAGATCTAATGAATGCTATAGGCATTTTAAGCTATTACAAAACAATGTACCAGTTCAGCATCTGCTTACCTGAAAAGCTCCACCAGCAGAAAGCGCTCACCACACACCACAATGAGCTTGGCTTGCTAAAATGTATTTGGATAGCCAAAACTGAAGTTAGTTTGATGCATGATTTCTTGCAATCAAATCATTTTTTGGACTTTATTGATAAAATGTAAATCAAATTACATCATTGTAAAACAAAATATTTTGTATGGGAATATATATGCTGGACATACATAAGCAAAAACAATGGATTATATACAATTCTCTTTGTGGAGGGATGGGGGACCAATAAAAGAACAACAATAAAATTACTAAAATAAAAATAAAAATAAAATTTTAAGTTATATCCATGTGTGTCAATAGGGGCTCAAGCCCTGAATGTTTCAGTCTGGAACTCTAGTGGGCGTTATTGCATAATTTTGGGTTATTGCTCGCTCTCTCTCTCTCTACAAATTATATGAGCATTTCCCTAAATACTTTTGTCTGGAACTACCCAGAATAGATCAATCTTGGGACCACAGGGGCATTGGCCCTAGCTAAATTCTCATTATGCCCCATCCATATTTTTAAATTCATTACAAAAGAACTAGATATTGGTTTAAAATGCTTTGAAACTTGGAACTTTGACTTTTTTCCTTATTGATATTTGAAGTGGTGTTTTTTGAGTACGGAATTAAAATGTATTGGTGAATGTTAAGAGATGTTAGTCACATGCCAACTGAACTAATCAGATGCCTCAATGAATGATATTGCACGTGTTGTTGAATCTGTTGTATTGCTCTCCCTGAGTTAGGCATGGGCCGAAACGTGTTGGAGAGTTTTTAGATTTTTTTGTATGTAGCCATCTGATTAAAAAAGGCTTTTTAATCTAAAAGAGTGCCATGGTCATCCTAAAGTTTTCTTTGATGGACTATTACAAACCCTAGACCATAGAGAACATTGGCTGTTCACTTTTCCCTAAGATGGCCTCTCTTCTATTGGACTGCTTTGAGACTTCATTGTAGATGTAGACCTGAAACAAGTATATGCAAGTATATGTCACACTGACAGCCCTGTCAGCACCTTCTATTACTTCTTTGAGCAGGTTATAGCTCATACGAACATGTTTATAGCTATCTGTCTAAAAATCCTGTTTAAAGAGATAGTTCACCCAAAAACGAAAATTCTATTATGAAGAATATCATTAACCAAACTGTTGATTATTTCCCCCCATATTATGGAGGTCAGTGGGGTCCATCAACTGTTTGGTTACCCACATTCTTCAAAATATCTTCTTTTATGTTCAGCAGAAGAAAGAAATTCATACAGGTTTGGAACAACTTGAGGGTGAGTAAATGATGACAGAATTTTTGGGTGAGCTATCCCCTTAATGGCAGATATTTGGGGGTGTTACTCTATCGCCCCCTTGAGGTTTCTATCTAGTATGTACAACAGGACTTGCAGTGCACCGGGCAGGCATTGACATCTGTTTTTGCATACTTGTGTAGAGTGTGTTGCTGTATTAAAATGTTAAACAAAAATCTCAAAGGGGGAATATTGCCCCTGATGTTTTGGTCGATGCTGTCAAATCGTAGAAAAACCCCTGGGTGTGTTCTCAGCTAGTCGACATATGTGAAAACAGAATACCATTTTAAACAAGTTTTGGAAGCTGACTTTAACCTCAACATACTAAAATAATTCTTAATTTTGCTTTTGATACACACTTTATTGGCATTTATGATTGCATGAAGAACCTTTAAGGGTTAGTTCACCCAAAATAAAATTTCTGTCATTAATTCCACTCCCTCATGTCTTTCCAAACATGAAGACCTTCGTTCATCTTCAGAACACAAATGAAGATATTTTTGATGAAATCCGAGAGGTTTCTGAACCACACATATAGGCAGCAACGTAACTGCAACTTTCAAGGTACAGAAAGGAAGTAAAGACATGGTTAAAATAGTCCATGTGACTCCAGTGGTTCAACCTTAATGTTATAAAGCGACGAGAATACTTTTTGTGCTAAAATAACAAGTTTATTCAAGGATCTCTTCTCATCATTCTCCTACGCTGTTTACATAGTTAACACAGTGCAGTGCTTCCAGGTTCTACATCAGAATGCCGGCTCACTATTGGTCGACGCTGGTCATGTGATGCTGATGCAGGAGCTGACCAATAGTGAGCAACCGTTCTGATGTAGAACCTGGAGGTGCTGCACTGTGTTTACTACGTCAACAGCAAAGGAGAATGACATAAAGTTGCTATTTTAGCACAATTTTCATCGCTTCATAACATTAAGGTTGAACCACTGGAGTCACATGGACTATTTTAACCATGTCTTTACTTCCTTTCCTGGCCTTGAAAGTTGCAATATCGTTGCTGCCCATGTGTGGTTCAGAAACCTTTCGGATTTCATCAAAAATATCGCAATTTGTGTTTCGAAGATGAACGAAGGTCTTAATGACAGAATTTTTTGTTTTAGGTGAACCAACCCTTTAACAGGTTCTTTATAGTGGAAAAAGGTTATTCTGGTTATTAAAAGGTTCTTCACTTTAAGGAGAAAAATGGTTCTGTTCACTGCAAGGTTCTTTGGGGAACCCAAAAGGGCAGCGCTGCGCAACCCCTCTTTTACAACCTTTATTTTCAAGAGTGTAGTGATAAAACAAATGCTGTTATTTTACACAGATGCATAAGCAGCCAAACACTACCTACATCCACACTTTGCTACTTTCATCTCCTCATAGAGTTGTCGGACCGTGATGACACCCTTTTCTTGGTACATGACGGTGATTGGGTCCAGCTTGGTTGGGACGCAACATGCCATGTTTGCCTTTTTCGGATTGCTCAGGTTAACCAGAGTTTGGATGATTGCATGTTTGGAGGGGCTTACATCATCCGTCAGGGGGAAATGGCACACCCCTTTGCACTCAAAAGCATCATATTCAGGTGGAGCCACGATCCATTTATGCCATCCGATGTCTTTGAAGTTCACCTTCAGCGACGTTCTCCGACAGTAATTGTTCTCTGCTTTCCTCTTCTTCCTGGGGTGCTTGTCCACAGGAGCATGGTTTTCCAAAAATATCCGCTCCTTCTCATGAAGAATCATCTCTTTGACCTCTTTCACTGACTGTCCCTTTCTGTTCCCGAGATCATCCGAAAAAACTATCACGACTGCCGAGCTGTTGTCCTCTAAACCCAGGCTTATGTCAAGGGATTCACAGCCTTGTTCGATTTCCACCTGGAGTTCACCCGCCCCGCGTCCAGAATCGTGCCAAATCCTGACGGCGCTGGTCACGTCGAAAGCTTCCCATGTGTTTCTGGCCGCAGTTACGTCTCTCCCATCCAGAAGGTGTAAAAGGTTTGTATCCTGCCTGTATTCTACACCATAAACATTGATGGTTGTGAAGAGGTCAGCGCAGGTGGCTTTACTTCTTTCCCAGAGAGTGAACAGCCTTAGCTGGACTGATGTGATCTCTTCATGATTTGGGATGGAAATATTGAATAGGAGCCTGTGTTGTGTTTTGTTGCCATGTCTGATGGAATAAATAACATCTGTAAAGAACATAAAATAGAGATTAATACTCGAAGTGAAAAATAATGCCCTTTCATCAGAAATAGCTTTCTTCGTGTACTTACCCTGTATGACGAAGCTTCGGATAACATCCGACCGAGGGATGGAAGTCTTATCCGATGCATATTTATTATAGAGTTCAATCATGAACTGAGGAGGTTGAACCTTTCTGTGTTCCTGCGGCACGCCTGATAAATTCAGCTTCCTCAAGAAATCTTCTTTCATGAAACCCAAAAAACTCTCCAACTTGGAGTTGAAGTCCTCTTCTTCCTCAAGGCTTTGCTCTTCTGACTGAATGAACATTGCATCTTCCAAACTGCCGATGTCACCTAAAGATTTCCCCTCGCAGAACCCAACTGAAGTAGCAAAATTGATGGACATCAGAAGGAGCAAATATCGTAAACCCTGCATCTTCGTTTGGTTTCCAAAGTGGATAGGTGCCTGTCTGCGGCAAGTTTTACATCTGACTTTCGTTTGTGGACGATCCTTTGAAATCGGGTTCCTCGTGTGAACCTCAGGTTCACTCCCATGTCCCACGCTAAGCAGCAAACTCTCTGGAAACCAAAATAGTAGCATGGCTATTCTTATCTTTGACACCGAAGTCGTGGTTTGAGCTTTGTTATCGTGAGGAAGCTTGTAGTTAATGAGGGTTCTGTAAACACTTTGAGAACAGACTTTGAAAACTAATGAGTGCGATTTTGACAACCCCTTATTTACAGGGTCAGACTTCTGGCTGTTTTAACTAAAACAACTCCATCACTTTGAATATGTTTGTGTGTGTATGTAAGATGCTTCAAGTAATCGGCTTCAGCTATGATAAATATTAACATTATAGATTCCAGTGATTCCTTTCATCTTCATTCAGATTCATTTTCGTTATGCTGGAATCTGGCTGTGTAAGAGTTAATGGGTCTGAGTTGACCTTTGCCCTGTTGTTGCAAACAACGTTTGTTCCTCATTAGGTCTTTATTCACAAAAAAAAATCCTCCAGGATTTCAGTTAAAAAACAGACATACCAGTTTATATAACAGATGAGCATTGAAGTTTAAGAAATATATGCATAAAAAGTCAATACAATACAGTTTGAAAAAAAATAAATACTATTAAATACAAAACTCTCCTTTGATAAAGTCAGACAAAACCGCTGGGATGTTATTTATTTTAGTTTAAAATCCATAATCTAATGACTTTTCAATGGCTATGGCTAATCAATTCATCTGTTCTAAGTAACTTAGGAGGTCTGTCCTCATAGGGGGAAAACAATATTATGCCAATTTGAGCACTAGATGGCAGCATTATGCTGAATTTTCTTCATTTAGTCTGTCTCCTCACAAATGACCAAAAATGATCTACAGTTTTCTTTTCATGCAAGATTCCAGGGCTGAATCCAAAATCGTCCCCTAAACCCTCAATCACTATTCCCCACGTTAGTCCACTAATACAGTTCACTTGAAGGAGTGAATGAAAATAAGTGAGCGAATTCAAACAACCGATGAGTGTACATCAGGGCCGTAACCACCATAGACATCGAAAGGGACAAGTCCCCCCAAATAATTAGAAATGGCCAAATTGCCCCCCCCCCCATTATTTGAAATTCTTACACTGCTCTGCTGCACTTCATTGCACACAACTCTGTTTGTTAGAAGGAAAAAAGTTTTAAAGGTTACATGTGTAGTCTGCTCTGCCTCAGTGGTCTAACAGCACTCGTCAATGACAAAATGATTGAGATGGCCAATCAAATCAAAGTAGGCGGGGTTTACGTTCGCTTTTGGCTCGTGCACAGTCTTCACACAGACAAGCATGTCAATCTATCCCTTAATGCCGTGGTGGTGAAATCACAAAACAAAATGCACACAAACGTGTTCCTGCGTTTAATATAAAATCATTGGTGAACATCTTTGATTTTAATGAGGAAAAAGACCTATTATATGAGGGTAGATTAAAACCTGAAACCTTTGACAGTTTAAAAAATTCTACCACCAGCCAACTAGGGAATCCACACGTGAACATCGGATCTATCTATTTATTCACTAACATGAATTCTGTCAGGACCACTATCGTCAAAGATGATTGATTGACTATTAGCATACAGTTTGGATTGCGGTAATGGTTCTGTTCTGGCCAAGAACACCCTGCAAGAGCAGTGATAACCCCCCCCTTAGGGTAAACAGAACAGAACCAATATAATGTATCGCAGATATCTTTAATGAAAATCATTAATAATTCAGGAATTTAGTCTGATTCAAGGGGAATCAGAATGCCAAATCCTGACTGGACAAGAGGAGCTGGGGATGGAGGAGGGTAAATGAGCTCTGGAGAACGCGACAGCTGCTGGTAGTACTGAAGGAGCTCATATATATGTATGCTGTGATAGACGTTGTTTTCCTATAGGTAGACGAGATCAGCTGATGCGAGCTTGACTAACATGACCTGCCAGAACTGACGCTATGCTTGATAAATCTCAGGACTAACAATATGTTTGGCTCAAATTAATGCAAAGTTATTTGCAAACAATCCCAAAATGAATATTTCCCAACTACAATTTAATTCACTGTTCTGTTTCTTTATGCTTTATATATACAGTATATAAAAAAAATAGGTCCCCCCAATGTTCAAGACATGGTTACAGCCTTGGTGTAGGCTACATCAGCTGTACACTCATTATTGCAGTGCATTGTGGGATTGAATGAGTGTACTCGATAATGTCCACTATGGTTTCGGACACCACTACAAACGGCTGTCCTCTCAAAAAATGAGGGAATAGGGGGAGATTTTGGATTCAGCCCAGGTGTTTAAACCCTATAGGTTAAACTTTATCTAACAGCATACAAATCAAATCAAAGACCTCCTGTTTATTTATGGGTGTTTTGGTGTTACTTTACAATAAGATTTCATTTGTTAACATTAGTTGTTGTTTCTACAGCATCTCTTAATCAATGGTAATTATTTAATTTAGTAATATATTTTAGTTAATGCACTGTGAAGAAGATTAACAAAGGTTAACAAATGCTGTAGAAATATATCGCTCATGTTAACTAATGCATTAAAAGTAATGTTAAAAAATGAGACCTTATGTAATGTGTTACCAGATTTATTTACAGAAGTCCCTATGTTCTTTTAAATTTATCATGCAAAACAAAAACAGTTTGGCTTACTATATGTACTATACAATAAGGATTATATACAATAGAGTGGAAAGAGGATAGGCCTACAATGTTTGTGTGCAAAGATCCAATATTATTTGAGGTGTCGAGGTCTTATTTGTAGAGATAAAAAGTTCATTTTCGGCAGTCCCTTGAGCTGAGTTCATTGTGTTATATGTCCATTAGCGACCTCGCTATCCTTACCGACAGGCACAGGTCTCCACAGACATGCTGGGATAGACCTTCACGACCATGTTCCTGCTGGAGTCCAGGAACAGCACAGCCAGAGAACTCATCTTGTCAGGAACGCAGCACGGCTCTGGAACTCCCGGCACAATCCCCACGGCTCTCACTATACTCTGGATGGTCGCATGATTGGATGGATGAACAACCTGCATTAAGACAAATAAAGGTTGGAGACAAATTACTGTCTTTTAACAAGGTGACGTGTCTGCCCAAATGCATTTCTTAGTCCTATCCACCTTATTTTTAAAGTCACCATGAAATCAAAATGGGCAATTTTTATTGTTTTTATGGAATATTGCAGATGATTTATCCGTAATCTAGCATCTCTTCTCTCCTCTGATGATGAGGGCGGGTTAAACTGACACTCACATGAGATTCACCAATAGCAAACCACAACCATCCAATCAATTCCCCATGGACAAAATTATGTCCCCTCCTAAATTTTTTCTTGTTTGATATATGATTCAGATATATACATACACTCACCTAAAGGATTATTAGGAACACCTGTTCAATTTCTTATTAATGCGATTATCTAATCAACCAATCACATGGCAGTTGCTTCAATACATTTTGGGGTGTGGTCCTGGTCAAGACAATCTCCTGAACTCCAAACTGAATGTCAGAATGGGAAAGAAAGGTGATTTAAGCAATTTTGAGCGTGGCATGGTTGTTGGTGCCAGACGGGCCGGTCTGAGTATTTCACAATCTGCTCAATTACTGGGATTTTCACGCACAACCATTTCTAGGGTTTACAAAGAATGGTGTGAAAAGGGAAAAACATCCAGTATGCGGCAGTCCTGTGAACGAAAATGCCTTGTTGATGCTAGAGGTCAGAGGAGAATGGGCCGACTGATTCAAGCTGATAGAAGAGCAACTTTGACTGAAATAACCACTCATTACAACCGTATGCAGCAAAGCTCTCCACTCATCTCCACTACAAATAGGAAAAAGAGGCTACAATTAACACAAGCTCACCAAAATTGGACAGTTAAAGACTGGACAAATGTTGCCTGGTCTGATGAGTCTCGATTTCTGTTGAGACATTCAGATGGTAGAGTCAGAATTTGGCGTAAACAGAATGAGAACACAGATCCATCATGCCTTGTTACCACTGTGCAGGCTGGTGGTGGTGGTGTAATGGTGTGGGGATGTTTTCTTGGCACACTTTAGGCCCCTTAGTGCCAATTTGGCATCGTTTAAATGCCACGGCCTACCTGAGCAGTTTCTGACCATGTCCATCCCTTTATGACCACCATGTACCCATCCTCTGATGGCTACTTCCAGCAGGATAATGCACCATGTCATAAAGCTCGAATCATTTCAAATTGGTTTCTTGAACATGACAATGAGTTCACTGTACTAAAATGGCCCCCACATTCACCAGATCTCAACCCAATAGAGCATCTTTGGGATGTGGTGGAACGGGAGCTTCGTGCCCTGGATGTGCATCCCACAAATCTCCATCAACTGCAAGATGCTATCCTATCAATATGGGCCAACATTTCTAAAGAATGCTTTCAGCACCTTGTTGAATCAATGCCACGTAGAATTAAGGCAGTTCTGAAGGCGAAAGGGGGTCAAACACAATATTAGTATGTGTTCCTAATAATCCTTTAGGTGAGTGTATATCACATATTCCATTTCATGCCGACTTTAAAGGGTTAGTTCACCCCAAAATTAAAATTCTGTCATTAATGACTCACCCTCATGTTGTTCCAAACCCGTAAGACCTTCGTTTATCTTTAAAGGATAACTCAACCCCAGTTCACAGCCTAACTCCACCCACTGGCAATATTTGAAAAATGCTGGAAAAGTGGGCAGAACCCAGCAGAGACAGAGGGGACGAACCAAGGGCAGGGCTGAGTGTCAATACTCGCAATGCCAACTCCTGACTCTCTACAGTGTTTTTGACGGAACAAGATGTTTTAATACCAGGGACTGAGCCTTTGCGAAGGGCATGGAGAGCTCGTGCCTGGGCCGTGGTAGTGAGCCGTTGGAAGAAGCCACCGTTCAGAGTTTTTACACCATATGTTATAGATTAAATCACTTTATACCCAAATGTCAAAATATTTACTCGAATCAATGAACAGCACTAATAAAGCCCCAGTCTAGGAGATAATTAACTAAAAAAAAGTTGGTTTAGGGTTTAGTCATTCTCGTGTTAACTTACGCAGCATGTTTGAGCTTCAGCGAGAACCAATGAGGTTCATTCTCGTGTTACGCAGCATGTTTAAACTTCAGCAAGAACCAATGAGGTTCATTCTCGTGTTACGCAGCATGTTTAAACTTCAGCGAGAACCAATGAGGTTCATTCTCGTGTTATTCAACACGTTAAGCTTCAGCAAGAACCAATGAGGTTCATTCTCGTGTTACGCAGCATGTTTAAACTTCAGCAAGAACCAATGAGGTTCATTCTCGTGTTACGCAGCACGTTTAAGCTTCAGCAAGAACCAATGAGGTTCATTCTCATGTTACGCAGCACGTTTGAGCTTCAGCAAGAACCAATGAGGTTCATTCTCGTGTTACGCAGCACGTTTGAGCTTTAGCAAGAACCAATGAGGTTCATTCTCGTGTTATTCAACACGTTAAGCTTCAGCAAGAACCAATGAGGTTCATTCTCGTGTTACGCAGCACGTTTGAGCTTTAGCAAGAACCAATGAGGTTCATTCTCATGTTACGCAGCACGTTTGAGCTTCAGCAAGAACCAATGAGGTTCATTCTCGTGTTACGCAGCACGTTTGAGCTTCAGCAAGAACCAATGAGGTTCATTCTCGTGTTACGCAGCACGTTTGAGCTTTAGCAAGAACCAATGAGGTTCATTCTCGTGTTATTCAACACGTTAAGCTTCAGCAAGAACCAATGAGGTTCATTCTCGTGTTAGGCAGCACGTTTAAGCTTCAGCGAGAACCAATGAGGTTCATTCTCGTGTTACGCAGCACGTTTGAGCTTCAGCGAGAACCAATGAGGTTCATTCTCGTGTTACGCAGCACGTTTAAGCTTCAGCGAGAACCAATGAGGTTCATTCTCATGTTACGCAGCACGTTTGAGCTTTAGCAAGAACCAATGAGGTTCATTCTCGTGTTATTCAACACGTTAAGCTTCAGCAAGAACCAATGAGGTTCATTCTCGTGTTACGTAGCACATCTGCGCTTCAGCGAGAACCAATGAGGTTCATTCTCGTGTTACGCAGCACGTTTGAGCTTCAGCGAGAACCAATGAGGTTCATTCTCGTGTTACGCAGCACGTTTGAGCTTGTAAGACCGCTGAATTCGCTCCAATGGCGGCAGCGAAGAGCGGGTGAGGGGATTTGCGCGTTCGGTGTTCTCAGCTGGGCAAAATGGATTTAAATCCAATTCCTCTTTATCTGACTCCATTTTATTATAATTTAGAATTTGGATTAGAATGCCAATTTGGTTATTTGGTCATTTATGTTTAATAGTTAGCTACACATTTAATCATAACCCTTTGTGGAAAGTACCCATTCATGATCTGAAAGAGATCGTTCATAATTCCAGAGTAAGTCAGAATAAATCAAAGTGTAACAATTTATTAAACAGTCAGGTTCATGTATAATTCCATTTACATAATCAATTCAAAAATCCTCAATACATAACATTGAATACTCTTAAGTAAAGAGTGAGAGATGCGTTCCTGACTTTCCATACGTAACGTTGGCTGGACACACAACGTTACGGGCGAATCTGAATACAATATTGCGCCCCGAACTTTCTGCTACATCACCATAAGTACTCAGACCAGACAGTCACTTCTTTCAAATGGAAACATATGTTAACAAAGGGAATTTACATGTAATCGCTGTCTCAGACCTGTATTGACAAAAGACCAAATGGTTGAAAGCCCCACCTACCATACTAGGCAAGATCTCTTTAAACTCTTAAAACCTTTAATATGTTCTTGTTTGCTTCTGTGGAGATGAGATATTTGTACCAGTCGCACTAAGACATTTCCAATGATATCAAACACATATATACTGTGTATTTGTTCACTTTTAGATCATATAGATTTTGAATACGTTTCCGATAGTCACGGCATGAGGGGGTGAAGTAGGACGTTGTCTGCAAAAACTGTCCTTTATCCTCCACTAGACAATCTGGCGTTACTTTTTACAGCCTTTCAAGCTTCAGCAAGAACCAATGAGGTTTATTCTCGTGTTACACAGCACGTTTGAGCTTCAGCAAGAGCCAATGAGGTTTATTCTCATGTTACGCAGCACGTTTGAACTTCAGCAAGAACCAATGAGGTCCATTCTCATGTTACACAGCACGTTTGAACTTCAGCAAGAACCAATGAGGTCCATTCTCATGTTACACAGCACGTTTGAACTTCAGCAAGAACCAATGAGGTTTATTCTCGTGTTACACAGCACGTTTGAGCTTCAGCAAGAACCAATGAGGTTTATTCTCATGTTACGCAGCACGTTTGAACTTCAGCAAGAACCAATGAGGTTCATTCTCGTGTTACACAGCACGTTTGAGCTTCTGCAAGAACCAATGAGATTCATTCTCGTGTTACACAGCACGTTTGAACTTCAGCAAGAACCAATGAGGTTCATTCTCGTGTTACACAGCACGTTTGAGCTTCTGCAAGAACCAATGAGGTTTATTCTCATGTTACGCAGCACGTTTGAGCTTCTCAAGAACCAATGAGGTTCATTCTCGTGTTACACAGCACGTTTGAACTTCAGCAAGAACCAATGAGGTTCATTCTCGTGCATCAAGCAGATTGAGCTTCTGATCATGTTCGCTGATCAATGTTTATATGTGGATAAAAGCCTAAATTTAATCTGTTCATCATATAAAGTGATCAAGTCTCTTCAGAAAATTTTGAATAAACTGCTCAATTAATATGGATGGTTTAACGATCTCTTAATTACCTTTTTGAAGTTTTTATTTTTCAGGTGAACTATCCCTTTAAGCACAATGTTTCTTTTCAGAATTCGGCCATGCAATAACAGTATAATGTATATTCAGGCAGTCATTATAAACAAAAATATGCAGCATAAACTTTTATTCCCTTACCTTTGGAATGGGGAATCCACAGGTTCCCGCACAATAGTAGGCATCAAATGCTTTCGGAGCTAATATCCATTCGCTCCAACCGATGTCGGCGAAGTCCACCCTCAGGTAGCGACGCGTACACACTCGTGGTTCACTCCATTGCTTCCGTCTTGCTTTTTTCATGGTCTTCTCATCAAAGGTGAGCTCCTGCGACCCTCTCAATCCCTCATGATATCCCTGGACTTTTGACATCGGTTTGTGCTTTTTTGCAAAAAAGCCGCTGTCCCATAACTCCCTGCTCTTCAGATCGTTGTACTGGACGTCAGGAAGGTAATTATTCTGCAAGTGATCCACTTCCCTCCTGATTCTAGAGCTTAAGGAAGCTGTGGGCGCTTTGGTCCTGGTCTCCTCAGCCACAGGAGATGGACTGTATCTCTGTAAACTCATAGCAATGCTGTTTGGTTCTGTTATGGCAATGTCATCAGCGTATACAAGAATGAATGGCAGGCTGTGAGGAGACAAACGATCATGACGTCTGTGATGACCAAAGTCAAACTCGACCGTAATCAAGAGTTCACCGTTCACATGGGCTTGTTTGATAGCTGATGATACGTCTGTAATCTGCCAAAGCCCCTTTCTGTTAGGGGACAATGTGATGTTGCACAGCTGAGAGGGGACAGCAGCATTTGGTGATGTTCCCTTAATGATGAGATGTGCCGTGTTGAGTGACTGAAGGTACTGGAGGCGGCATGCGGCTCCACGGGAGCGCCGGCAGGCCCAAGGCCGCTGACGAGCTTGCTGGTCAAGAAAGTGTAGCGTTGATGTCAGTATCACCTCCGAATCGGGGATGGAGGTCAGGTTGAAGCGGAAAACAACTTTCTGATGGGAGAGCTCTGAAATAAAGGCAGTTAAAAACGGCAGAAGTCATAACAAGTAAGTAATTGCCGCTTATCAAGCGTGGGTTTTACGCTCATGCATGCATGTGATTGACCAGTAAAGTTTCCAGACAACATCCTCATAAACAACACATTTTTCACATTCTAGATTTAACATCCGACCACATTCTATGGTTTACGAGGTAGTTTAATAAAAAGATAAACACGGCTCCTGAATCAGTTTCTGGCCATATGGTAGTGTTTAGTGAGCCGCTCTCAAGGTTTCTTTCTTTCTTTTTTCCCCTGTTTCCACTAATACCCTCTGTGTTTTAATAGTGCACCTCCAGTGGAAACTTAGCAGCTCTGAAAAACTGAAATAATGGGAAAATGCTTTCTGTGCATGTATTCACATTATGCTTATCATATATAGCCTGATTTGTTTTAATAGGTGCATATGGATTTTTAATGTAATGCATTTTCAAAATAGGTTTTATAGATACTTAAGATACAACAAATAAAATACTATAATTAACACAGGTTCTCACTGTTAAGTATGAACTATGATTGCCTCAATAAAACCCTAATTACTGCTTATTAATCGTTAGTAAGGTAGTTGTTGAGTTCAGGTATTGGGTGATTAAGAGATGTAGAATATGATCATGCAGAATAAGGCATTAATATGTGCTTTATAAGTACTAATAAACAACACAATATCCTAGTAATATGCATGCTAAAAACAAAGTTAATAGTGAGAATTGGACCCTAAACTCAATGCATAAAGCATAATATTGCATTTTATGACTTATTTATATGTAATCTTGTATTTATACATTGTATTTGACCATATATCAAATATAATTAAAATAATAATGAAAGTTAAAATATAACATTTTCGAAGCGCAAAAACAGCGCGATATGAATTATTATGAACTACTGTCCAACATGCATTGCTGTATTTTATATAGTTGTTTCACTCACCTTGGACTCCTCTAAAGCTTCGGATTGTATTGACGTTCTGTTGTTGTTGTTGATGATGCTTCTTGCTGTATTTATCATAAACTCTGTACATATTAACAGTCATCATGTCTCGAGCAGGAGTGTGTAATGACGGTTCTGTTGCAGAAATATCTCCGTTCAGCTCTGACGAGTTCACTAAGCAAACTTTGACGATGTTAAGACAGAGAAAAATGTGAGCCACCACAGCACGAATTGATGCCATATTGATAATGACTCCTCGGCAATCCCTTTATAATTGAGCAAACTGGATGAAAGTAGTGGGAGACTGATGGAGAGCTCCGCGTGAGAAGGACTGGTGCTGGAGGAGGATGAGGTCTCGGGCTCACACACTTGTTTCTCACTGCTGAAGCGATGATGACAGGAGATGACGTGCCCGGCGTGCAGCCAACGAGAACCTTAAAGCATCTCTCTGAGGCGATGCACTGCACACATCTCTACAGAGCGCTATTATCGTCAAATGTCAAAAGAAACATAGTTATCGCGATAGTAACATACATTCATAACAACTATTCGTGTTAAATTAAAGTACTAGCCTTATATTTGTATATGCTTTATAACAGAGTCATTAAAGTTGAAATTAAAAGTGGTCATTTCTGTATTTAGTTTGAAAGTAGGAATTATACAGAAAAAGGATTTTGTATGAAGAAGAGTGTGATGTTACGCTATAGCCAAATTATGACAGGAACTGCGTTAATTACGTTAAAGCAGCTATTTGCGCTCCTTGTGCAAATAGTGATAGATCCTATTACACTCAGTGAAAAAAGCATATTTTCTTAATGATAATTGCTATTTACTCTAAGTACAAATAGCGATGAACTACTAAGTTAAATAGCATACTAAGTTGATATATTCGATATAAGTTGTTATATTCAACACCATATTAAAGTAGCATTTCTTTGCAATATGTGTAAATAGTAATTACATGTAATTTATACTTTATTTTGACAGATTAATTCTATTTGCACCTCAGTATTGTTGTACATTAACAGGGTGCAATAATAACATTGAGTGTAAATGATTATATTCATTAAAATTATTAAATTGATGCCACCTTAATGGGACAATAAAAGCACCTAACCCTACCCAATAAAGGCTTTTATTATTTTTATTATTGAACATTTCGTTAGGCATTTTATTTCCACATTTAGAACATTTTCTTAATTTTTATTGAAAGTAAATGCATTTCTGGTGTGATCTGTGATGAAAAAAGAGAGAAGAAAAAACTCTGCAAAAGGCAGATTCGAACCGAGTACTGAATGCGCCACTGAAGATGTTGAAATCTGAGCACTTTTTTAAATCTTGTTTGGCACAGCCAGGCATTGTTAGGCAGAGCTAGTGCGAATAGCACTTGCCAACAAGGCACGCTATTTGCACTTAGTGTGAAGAGACACTCTGAATAATTAATCGCATGCATTAACGTGCTAATTTTTACAGCACTAATTAAAACCTGACCAAAAATCCTGATAATCATGCATCCTACCCCCCTGGTGCTGTGTTCCCCAGGTAAGCAACGCACACGCACCGTGATTCATCAGGCCAGGCCACCTTCTTCCATTGCTCTGTGGTCCAGTTCTGATGCTCATGTGCCACTGTTGGCACTTTCGGCGGTGGACAGGGCAGGGGTCAGCATGGGCACCCTGACTGGTCAGCGGCTATGCCGCCCCATACGCAACAAACTGCGATGCACTGTGTATTCTGACACCTTTCTATCAGAACCAGCATTAACTTCTTGAGCAATTTGAGCTCCAGTAGCTCGTCTGTTTGATCGGACCACACTGGCCAGCCTTCGCTCCCCACGTGCATCAATGAGCCTGGGCCGCCCATGACCCTGTGGCCGGTTCTCCACTGTTCCTTCCTTGGAGCACTTTTGATAGATCCTGACCACTGCAGACCGGGAACACCCTTGTCCATTGTCAAACTCACTCAAATCCTTACGCTTGCCCATTTTTCCTGCTTTTAACGCATCACTTCACCTGTCAGTGGCCAAAATGTTATGCCTGATTGGTAACTTTACCATTGCCAAGTCACTTGCATCAGACCACTTACATTTTTGGTCTATCAGGATGTGAAGAGCCTTTCAACTAGCATAACAACATTTTCTGGAACAAATCGCCTGTAAAATGCACCGTATTTTGTGAGGAGGATGGATATAGTGGGATATCGCCTCATTCTGGAATGCAATTGTAAATTTAACCTCCTCTGTCTGTTCCTTTGGATTCAAACAGTTTGGTTGCTCTCAGTGCTATAGCCCTGTGAAAGAGGTGGTGACAAGCCATTAAAACACTTCCAGCTGCACTGTTCAGCACAGTTAGGGATTTCTTTTCACACTGGGCTTTACATGCCCTCAGTTTGTTCTCAACTTTGCCCCATAATGAACGATGAAGCAAAAAGGTTTGTGATTATATGCAACATCTTACAACCCCACATCCATTTCTGTCTGCACGCCTTCACTCAAGATAAAACAAGCTGGCTTTAGATGCATAGTTTGACCCGTAATTCACCTGAGCAGAGCAAATAATCAAAAATGTCTTTATAATGATACATTTTGTGATTCTAAACATTGTACAGCCATAATAATCCATCTTTAAGGGGCAGCAATTGTTTGCAAACTCAACTGAAAGGTTGAATAATATTGTGGAATATATAATAATTTGCCATTCATTACTTTTCTTGGTTGTTTAAATTATGCACAGTGGAAAAAAACTCCCAGAAGCAAGAATGTCCAGGTCCAGTTTCAGGCATTTACAGTAGAGTTCCAGAGTTATAAATGGCTCCTAAAAGAAGGTAAACCAATCAAATCTTTCCAGTGTTTAATCTGAAAATGACAAATATGTCTGGTGCCCTTTAATAAATCTTGACAAACCCTTTGCATCCTCTCAAGACCGAAAGCTCCCTCTCATTCTCAAGCTCATCTAAACTAAAAGACAGTGTAAGCAATGTTGTTTTTGGACCCTCACCAACCTCCTACTTTTTTTCAGATTGCTGGCTCCAGTTAAATAACCATTTTGACTGATTCGGTCATGGATGTCCGTGGGCCATGAAAACCTCTGTCAACCACCTCATCTGTGCCAAGATTCATCATGGCTTGCTTTTTGACAGCTCCAGTATCTCCGAAATATCCGGCATATAGAGACCGGTCGTGCAAAACGGGTGATGAACAGAGCTAACTGAACTATATTTGCATTTCCTGAAGGAAAGAGTCATCCGTGAATCAGAGCAGCCTGAAACTTTACCATTGCCAAGTCACTTCCACGCTCTTGTTTTCTGCATGGCAGAACATCAACACACATCAACCACGGAATTGCGAACTATAAAGTCAGAATTGAGTGATATAAAGTCAGAATTGTGTGATATAAAGTCAGAATTGTGTGATATAAAGTCAGAATTGTGTGATATAAAGTCAGAATTGTGTGATATAAAGTCAGAATTTTGTGATATAAAGTCAGAATTGAGTGATATAAAGTCAGAATTGTGTGATATAAAGTCAGAATTGAGTGATATGAAGTCAGAATTGTGTGATATAAAGTCAGAATTGTGTGATATAAAGTCAGAATTGTGTGATATAAAGTCAGAATTGAGTGATATAAAGTCAGAATTGTGTGATATAAAGTCAGAATTGAGTGATATAAAGTCAGAATTGTGTGATATAAAGTCAGAATTGTGTGATATAAAGTCAGAATTGAGTGATATAAAGTCAGAATTGTGTGATATAAAGTCAGAATTGTGTGATATAAAGTCAGAATTGTGTGATATAAAGTCAGAATTGTGAGATATAAAGTCAGAATTGTGTGATATAAAGTCAGAACTGTGTGATATAAAGTCAGAATTGTGAGATATAAAGTCAGAATTGTGTGATATAAAGTCAGAATTGTGTGATATAAAGTCAGAATTGTGAGATATAAAGTCAGAATTGAGTGATATAAAGTCAGAATTGAGTGAAATAAAGTCAGAATTGTGTGATATAAAGTCAGAATTGTGAGATATAAAGTCAGAATTGAGTGAAATAAAGTCAGAATTGTGTGATATAAAGTCAGAATTGAGTGAAATAAAGTCAGAATTGTGTGATATAAAGTCAGAATTGTGAGATATAAAGTCAGAATTGAGTGAAATAAAGTCAGAATTGTGTGATATAAAGTCAGAATTGTGAGATATAAAGTCAGAATTGAGTGAAATAAAGTCAGAATTGTGTGATATAAAGTCAGAATTGTGAGATATAAAGTCAGAATTGAGTGAAATAAAGTCAGAATTGTGTGATATAAAGTCAGAATTGAGTGAAATAAAGTCAGAATTGTGTGATATAAAGTCAGAATTGTGAGATATAAAGTCAGAATTGTGAGATATAAAGTCAGAATTGAGTGATATAAAGTCAGAATTGTGTGATATAAAGTCAGAATTGTGAGATATAAAGTCAGAATTGTGAGATATAAAGTCAGAATTGAGTGATATAAAGTCAGAATTGTGTGATATAAAGTCAGAATTGTGAGATATAAAGTCAGAATTGAGTGATATAAAGTCAGAATTGAGTGAAATAAAGTCAGAATTGTGTGATATAAAGTCAGAATTGTGAGATATAAAGTCAGAATTGTGAGATATAAAGTCAGAATTGAGTGATATAAAGTCAGAATTGTGAGATATAAAGTCAGAATTGAGTGAAATAAAGTCAGAATTGAGTGATATAAAGTCAGAATTGTGAGATATAAAGTCAGAATTGTGAGATATAAAGTCAGAATTGAGTGAAATAAAGTCAGAATTGTGTGATATAAAGTCAGAATTGAGTGATATAAAGTCAGAATTGTGAGATATAAAGTCAGAATTGAGTGATATAAAGTCAGAATTGTGTGATATAAAGTCAGAATTGAGTGATATAAAGTCAGAATTGTGAGATATAAAGTCAGAATTGTGTGATATAAAGTCAGAATTGTGTGATATAAAGTCAGAATTGTGAGATATAAAGTCAGAATTGAGTGATATAAAGTCAGAATTGAGTGATATAAAGTCAGAATTGTGTGATATAAAGTCAGAATTGTGTGATATAAAGTCAGAATTGAGTGATATAAAGTCAGAATTGAGTGATATAAAGTCAGAATTGTGTGATATAAAGTCAGAATTGTGTGATATAAAGTCAGAATTGTGTGATATAAAGTCAGAATTGAGTGATATAAAGTCAGAATTGTGTGATATAAAGTCAGAATTGTGTGATATAAAGTCAGAATTGTGAGATATAAAGTCAGAATTGTGAGATATAAAGTCAGAATTGAGTGATATAAAGTCAGAACTGTGTGATATAAAGTCAGAATTGTGTGATATAAAGTCAGAATTGTGTGATATAAAGTCAGAATTGTGAGATATAAAGTCAGAATTGTGAGATATAAAGTCAGAATTGTGTGATATAAAGTCAGAATTGTGTGATATAAAGTCAGAATTGTGAGATATAAAGTCAGAATTGTGAGATATAAAGTCAGAATTGAGTGAAATAAAGTCAGAATTGTGTGATATAAAGTCAGAATTGTGAGATATAAAGTCAGAATTGTGAGATATAAAGTCAGAATTGAGTGAAATAAAGTCAGAATTGTGTGATATAAAGTCAGAATTGAGTGATATAAAGTCAGAATTGTGAGATATAAAGTCAGAATTGAGTGAAATAAAGTCAGAATTGAGTGATATAAAGTCAGAATTGAGTGATATAAAGTCAGAATTGAGTGATATAAAGTCAGAATTGTGAGATATAAAGTCAGAATTGTGAGATATAAAGTCAGAATTGAGTGATATAAAGTCAGAATTGTGTGATATAAAGTCAGAATTGAGTGATATAAAGTCAGAATTGTGAGATATAAAGTCAGAATTGAGTGATATAAAGTCAGAATTGAGTGATATAAAGTCAGAATTGAGTGATATAAAGTCAGAATTGAGTGATATAAAGTCAGAATTGTGTGATATAAAGTCAGAATTTTGTGATATAAAGTCAGAATTGTGAGATATAAAGTCAGAATTGTGTGATATAAAGTCAGAATTGTGTGATATAAAGTCAGAATTGTGTGATATAAAGTCAGAATTGTGAGATATAAAGTCAGAATTGAGTGATATAAAGTCAGAATTGTGATATAAAGTCAGAATTGTGTGATATAAAGTCAGAATTGTAAGATATAAAGTCAGAATTGAGTGATATAAAGTCAGAATTGAGTGATATAAAGTCAGAATTGAGTGATATAAAGTCAGAATTGTGAGATATAAAGTCAGAATTGAGTGATATAAAGTCAGAATTGAGTGATATAAAGTCAGAATTGAGTGATATAAAGTCAGAATTGTGTGATATAAAGTCAGAATTGTGAGATATAAAGTCAGAATTTTGTGATATAAAGTCAGAATTTTGTGATATAAAGTCAGAATCGAGTGATATAAAGTCAGAATTGTGTGATATAAAGTCAGAATTGTGAGATATAAAGTCAGAATTTTGTGATATAAAGTCAGAATTGAGTGATATAAAGTCAAAACTGTGAGATATAAAGTCAGAATTGTGAGATATTAAGTCAGAATTTTGTGATATAAAGTCAGAATTGAGTGATATAAAGTCAAAATTGTGAGATATAAAGTTAGAATTGAGAGATATAAAGTCAGAATTGAGAGATATAAAGTCAGAATTGCGAGATATAAAGTCAGAATTGAGAGATATAAAGTCAGAATTGCGAGATATAAAGTCAGAATTGAGAGATATAAAGTCAGAATTGTGAGATATAAAGTCAGAATTGAGTGATATAAAGTCAGAATTGAGTGATATAAAGTCAGAATTGTGTGATATAAAGTCAGAATTGAGTGATATAAAGTCAGAATTGAGAGATATAAAGTCAGAATTGTGAGATATAAAGTCAGAATTGTGAGATATTAAGTCAGAATTGAGTGATATAAAGTCAGAATTGAGAGATATAAAGTCAGAATTGTGAGATATTAAGTCAGAATTTTGTGATATAAAGTCAGAATTGAGTGATATAAAGTCAAAATTGTGAGATATAAAGTCAGAATTTTGTGATATAAAGTCAGAATTGAGTGATATAAAGTCAGAATTGCGAGATATAAAGTCAGAATTGAGAGATATAAAGTCAGAATTGCGAGATATAAAGTCAGAATTGAGAGATATAAAGTCAGAATTGTGAGATATAAAGTCAGAATTGAGTGATGTAAAGTCAGAATTGAGTGATATAAAGTCAGAATTGTGTGATATAAAGTCAGAATTGAGTGATATAAAGTCAGAATTGAGAGATATAAAGTCAGAATTGTGAGATATAAAGTCAGAATTGTGAGATATTAAGTCAGAATTGAGTGATATAAAGTCAGAATTGAGAGATATAAAGTCAGAATTGTGAGATATAAAGTCAGAATTGAGAGATATAAAGTCAGAATTGTGTGATATAAAGTCAGAATTGAGTGATATAAAGTCAGAATTGAGAGATATAAAGTCAGAATTGTGAGATATAAAGTCAGAATTGTGAGATATTAAGTCAGAATTGCGTGATATAAAGTCAGAATTGAGTGATATAAAGTCAGAATTGAGAGATATAAAGTCAGAATTGTGAGATATTAAGTCAGAATTGAGAGATATAAAGTCAGAATTGTGTGATATAAAGTCAGAATTGAGTGATATAAAGTCAGAATTGAGAGATATAAAGTCAGAATTGTGAGATATAAAGTCAGAATTGTGAGATATTAAGTCAGAATTTTGAGATATAAAGCAAGAATTGTGAGATATAAAGTCAGAATTGAGTGATATAAAGTCAGAATTGAGTGATATAAAGTCAGAATTGAGTGATATAAAGTCAGAATTGAGTGATATAAAGTCAGAATTGTGTGATATAAAGTCAGAATTGTGAGATATAAAGTCAGAATTTTGTGATATAAAGTCAGAATTGTGTGATATAAAGTCAAAATTGTGTGATATTAAGTCAGAATTTTGAGATATAAAGCAAGAATTGTGAGATATAAAGTCAGAATTGAGTGACATAAAGTCAGAATTGTGTGATATAAAGTCAGAATTGAGTGATATAAAGTCAGTATTGTGTGATATAAAGTCAGAATTGAGTGATATAAAGTCAGTATTGTGTGATATAAAGTCAGAATTGTGAGATATAAAGTCAGAATTTTGAGATATAAAGCAAGAATTGTGAGATATTAAGTCAGAATTGAGTGACATAAAGTCAGAATTGAGTGATATAAAGTCAGAATTGAGTGATATAAAGTCAGTATTGTGTGATATAAAGTCAGAATTGTGATATAAAGTAAGTATTTTGTGATATAAAGTCAGAATTGTGTGATATAAAGTCAGAATTGTGTGATATAAAGTCAGAATTGTGAGATATAAAGTCAGAATTGAGTGATATAAAGTCAGAATTGAGTGATATAAAGTCAGAATTGAGTGATATAAAGTCAGAATTGTGAGATATAAAGTCAGAATTGTGAGATATAAAGTCAGAATTGAGTGATATAAAGTCAGAATTGTGAGATATAAAGTCAGAATTGAGTGATATAAAGTCAGAATTGAGTGATATAAAGTCAGAATTGTGAGATATAAAGTCAGAATTGTGAGATATAAAGTCAGAATTGAGTGATATAAAGTCAGAATTGTGTGATATAAAGTCAGAATTGTGAGATATAAAGTCAGAATTGAGTGATATAAAGTCAGAATTGAGTGATATAAAGTCAGAATTGTGAGATATAAAGTCAGAATTGTGAGATATAAAGTCAGAATTGAGTGATATAAAGTCAGAATTGAGTGATATAAAGTCAGAATTGAGTGATATAAAGTCAGAATTGTGAGATATAAAGTCAGAATTGTGAGATATAAAGTCAGAATTGAGTGATATAAAGTCAGAATTGTGTGATATAAAGTCAGAATTGTAAGATATAAAGTCAGAATTGAGTGATATAAAGTCAGAATTGTGTGATATAAAGTCAGAATTGTGAGATATAAAGTCAGAATTGAGTGATATAAAGTCAGAATTGAGTGATATAAAGTCAGAATTGAGTGATATAAAGTCAGAATTGAGTGATATAAAGTCAGAATTGAGTGATATAAAGTCAGAATTGTGTGATATAAAGTCAGAATTGTGAGATATAAAGTCAGAATTTTGTGATATAAAGTCAGAATTTTGTGATATAAAGTCAGAATTGAGTGATATAAAGTCAAAACTGTGAGATATTAAGTCAGAATTGAGTGATATAAAGTCAGAATTGAGAGATATAAAGTCAGAATTGTGAGATATAAAGTCAGAATTGAGAGATATAAAGTCAGAATTGTGAGATATAAAGTCAGAATTGTGTGATATAAAGTCAGAATTGTGAGATATAAAGTCAGAATTGAGTGATATAAAGTCAGAATTGAGTGATATAAAGTCAGAATTGAGTGATATAAAGTCAGAATTGAGTGATATAAAGTCAGAATTGAGTGACATAAAGTCAGAATTGTGTGATATAAAGTCAGAATTGTGAGATATAAAGTCAGAATTTTGTGATATAAAGTCAGAATTGAGTGATATAAAGTCAAAATTGGAAGATATTAAGTCAGAATTGAGTGATATAAAGTCAGAATTGAGAGATATAATTCAGAATTGTGTGATATAAAGTCAGAATTGAGTGATATAAAGTCAGAATTGTGAGATATAAAGTCAGAATTGTGAGATATTAAGTCAGAATTGTGTGATATAAAGTCAGAATTGAGTGATATAAAGTCAGAATTGAGTGATATAAAGTCAGAATTGAGAGATATAAAGTCAGAATTGTGAGATATAAAGTCAGAATTGTGAGATATTAAGTCAGAATTTTGAGATATAAAGCAAGAATTGTGAGATATAAAGTCAGAATTGAGAGATATAAAGTCAGAATTGTGAGATATAAAGTCAGAATTGAGAGATATAAAGTCAGAATTGTGTGATATAAAGTCAGAATTGTGAGATATTAAGTCAGAATTTTGAGATATAAAGTCAGAATTGTGAGATAAAGTCAGAATTGTGTGATATAAAGTCAGAATTGTGTGATATAAAGTCAGAATTGAGAGATATAAAGTCAGAATTGTGAGATATAAAGTCAGAATTGTGTGATATAATGTCAGAATTGAGAGATATAAAGTCAGAATTGTGAGATATAAAGTCAGAATTGCGAGATATTAAGTCAGAATTTTGAGATATAAAGTCAGAATTGTGAGATATAAAGTCAGAATTGTGAGATATAAAGTCAGAATTGTGTGATATAAAGTCAGAATTGAGAGATATAAAGTCAGAATTGTGAGATATAAAGTCAGAATTGTGAGATATAAAGTCAGAATTGTGTGATATAATGTCAGAATTGAGAGATATAAAGTCAGAATTGAGAGATATAAAGTCAGAATTGTGAGATATTAAGTCAGAATTGTGAGATATAAAGTCAGAATTGCGACTTTATCTCACAATTCTGACTTTACATCACACAATTCTGACTTTATATCACACAATTCTGACTTTATATCTCACAATTCTGACTTTACATCTATCTTTATTACATAGATTCAATTTTATATGTCTCATTTGTTGGCTAAAGCGTGACTTCCAGAAGCGGTTGTGACTTGGACTGTAATATACACAACATCCAGAGATCTAAACTAGATCATCAATCATTAGGAATATCCTAATGAACGCAGGACCACTGGAACGCCGACCACAAGGAACGGTGCCTTTTTTGAGTGACAGCCCTTCACCAGAGGCACGTTCTGTCTACAAAAATCCACCACAATTATCCAGCGTTTATCTTCAGAAATCATCTTCTAACCCATACACTTCTCAAATCACATTTCCAAGCAATTCTTTCCACCAAAGCAGCAAAGGTCATAATTTATTGCAATTTTCCTGTCAGAATCACAGTTTATTCGCCATCAGTACGATGAAAAGCAGATTTACTGTGTCAAAGGACATGTTGGATCATGGGTTGAAGTTATGAAGTTTGACATGATCTATATGCTACAGATGGCAGTTTAACTTGGTTTGCTTTGCAAACGGTATTTTTAAGAGATATGAGTACTAATCCTTTAAGATAAGAGTTGAAGTTCTAGGCACAAAAAATATGAATACACTAATAAATCAAACCTTGTGCAAATTAAATTCATGCATGTGTATTTTTTAATAAAGAGAATGTAAATGTGCCAGACCATTGTTTTTAGGAAAGTCCCTCAGTTTTAATAAAAAGGTAAGACTCGTATACCTTGGTGTCTGTTGAGGTCAATATCAGTTTAAAATGACAAACCACCTTTTTGTTAAAGTAAAGGTTCCAAAAGGCTTTATTTGTCTCAAAACAATGCCATAGAAGAACCATTTTAGGTTCCCCAAAAACCTATGAGTGAACAGTTCCTAAAATAACAATTTATTCTAAGTTTGAAGAATATTTAAAAAACCTGAAGACCCTTTTTCCACTATCCACCTTATTCATGACGAGCCGACTGCGTTTTGAATTATGGGTGGCACTTCCGGTTTGGGAACTTCTATTCAAAAAGACTGAAATTAGTCATTTAAAATCATACGGTTGCCCTTAAAGCGTATCCACTAGTTTTACTGAATTAACTGTTTTATTTTCAGACATGGCAAGAGCTCGTTTCAGTCGCTGCATTCTTTTCCTCGTGATTATTTTTTCCCTTTGCATTCCGCTGTAATAGTATGAAAAATGACAACATGCACATTTGTGGTCTGTTCTCCCGATGTAAACTACGACATATCCCTTTATTAATTCACTGGAATGTACGAAAAATCTCTCGTCTTTCTCCTCAGATCCTCACATCTCTTTCCAGGTTTGTTTTCACAGTTAAGTACAATGTATTATCTGTCAAAATGACGGAAATCACTTTGAAATAGTATCACGCAATGCTGAAGTTAACGAACATTATTGATTAAGGCAACGCATGTTACATAATATACAGACATACAGTGATATTCAACCCATTGCTGTGGAAAGAATCGTGCTTTTGAGATTATTTATGGTCTGTTGGAAGTACCTGGTTGATGCTTTTACACGAAAATGTCCTTTTAATGTTAATGATTTCATCTCATTGTACCTAGTTTTAAGAAAAAAATATTATTGAGTTCATATAGAGCGAGCCTTTTTACTAATTTTTTGCAGCTCAACTAATATGGAAGCATGTGGGTTGCAATTTTAAATGTAATATGTAAAATGGCAATGTATATCTGTATTTAAATGTATATTTTACATTCCAAATGTGCAATGTTTGGTGCAATATGCCAATTCAATAATATAGTTTAATTAGCTAGCTATTTCCTACACTAGTTGCATTTTCAATTCCACATTTAATTTGTCTATACATTCATTGCGGGACACTATTTAATGAAAATGCAATCGTGTCTTAACTGTGAGTGGATATGGAATTAAGAAAAATATCATTTAAATGATAATTTTGCCACAATTTTTGCTCAAACAGTGTAGACTAATCAATTAGCAATTTATAAAACGTTAAAATATGTGTTTAAATTATATGTAAGGAAATAGAAAAATAGCATTTTGATGGATAATGTCAATATAAATACTGAAAAACATTGCCATTTCACATATTACATTTCAAATTGATGAATATTGCTACCCATATGCTTCCATACACCCATAATTTTTGCAAAGCGTCATGTGGCATAGGAAATAAGGTGGATTAAGAACTTTTTATGACATGGAAAAGTAAAGGATCTTTATGGCAGTGTATTATAAAATAAATAAAGTACATTACTCTTTTTGAGGGGAAAAGGCTAATAGGCTACTTGAGTGCAAAAGATTTTTGGCTAATGGATCTGCCACTCTGCTTAATAACAGATAGTTCTGAAATGCTGAAAGTCAACATAAAGGTCTGTGAATGATCATTATCACGTATCACCATTAGAAATGTGTAGTCTGTGGATGTGGTAATATAACAGCTGTTCCTGTGTCTTGTGGGACAGCTAGTCAAATGAGAGGCCAAGACGTTACTCCCTCCTCGTTTGTTTATCCATACGTTGACTAAAGGAGAGTGCGACTGGTCATAGGCCGCTGTTTTCTCTCCTCGCCGTTATCAATCACTTCAAGGGCTCCTGAACAGGAAGGCCATTTTGCCATCATCACTCCCTCAGCAAGGCCATTACACTCCACATTAATGCAGCGAATGGCCTGACCATTGGCACTGTTCTCTGCACCTCACTATATCTGCTTGTTTCATTGTCCATAAATCACCCTCACTCAATTCCTGTGCTGGATTTCGCAGAACTGTGAAATGATTTTCCATTTTTTTAGTTCCTAGCATGTTTTTGTTGGTATAGTATGGTGCGTGAGCAAATTCACATGTCAGATGGAACCATTTGATAATGTAAAAAAGATGCT